>JAQFYB010000196.1:0-71368 GCA_034694085.1 Pogonognathellus longicornis
TATTATTGCCATTTACTCCCATATAACACCAGCAGGCCTCAGTTAGCGCGTTTCGAAGTATATACCACGCCTTAAGGTATTTTTGACGCAGCAATCTGTCCTTTACGCTATTTGTAGTCTGAAATAGTAAAACATTTAAATACCGCTGACGACAGGATGGAATGATTGGTGTACATGACATGACAGCAAACAACCATTCCCTCCAACACCTCACTCACATAAAACACATTCTGCAAAATTACATATTCATATAATGTCTATATGTACTTTTATTTTATTTTACCACATCCATACAAATCTACACTACACCCTCCTACTTAAATAGTGACACCGTTTTCATTCCCTCGCAGTATACTTCTAATCTCTTGCTTTCTTATTCTTATCTGCACAGAAAACAGCAAGTAAGTAAAACTTCTTCAGATTTTTGACTACCCAAGCCAAATTCTTAAAAATTGCTATTGATATGCGTTTCAGAGCCAGAGAGATGACTTAATCTCATACACACTATTTTTAGACATGCAGTAATTAAAACGTTAACATAACTTGTAGCCTTCACATAACAGAAGCATATTATGCGTCATACATAAATTAATTTCTGTGTAAACAACTACATACACATACCAGTAATTTTTAATTGAAATAATCTTAACTGCTAACTAAAAATGCTAAAGATGATAGTTATGAATTGTAAAGCTCAAAATATACTCACATGATTTACAACATTTGATTTGGTTTATCAATCCATTCATTTGCAAAGTGCATTTTTTGTAAAAGCGAAAGTTTACAGCTCTGTGTGAGGCTTAAAGTTTTCATTTGCTGTCATCATTTCCTCTTTCACTTCATTATGAAAAGAGAGAGAGAGGTTGTGTGAGTGTTTGTATGTTAGGAAGGAATGGGCTTGAGCATAATGCAAATTCAATGTAAATTAGGATAAGCTGAGAATGGAATGCTTTATTAGTTTGTTGTGTAGGGGCTTAGGAGTTGTAGTGGTCTGTAATGATGCGGAATGATTCATTCATATCAAATCATTTGGGTTTCTCCGTTTGTCCTACTTACCCAACCAAAGGAATCCACAAAAAAAACTAATTCAACTTATACAGGCTAAAACTAATTCAACTCAATGTGAGTTCTACATTCGCTATTATTACCAGACTAAAGCAAACTCAAAAACAACCTTCACATTATTTCTTGTGTAGATACCTACATATTAGGCTATCTGTATAACATAGTGTGTTTAATATAATAAATTCCTATACTGTAATAACCGTCTATTTAGTCAACAATATGATTTATATTTGTCATTATTACTATGATTGTACCTACTAGTAATTTATCAGCAGAATTTATGCTTTATAACAGTCAGAAATTATTTGCCTGCACAATGGTTTTATTGCTAACTTAATATTGTAGGGATCCATGTTAACTCCATGTCATATAATGTGAAGTGCAAAATCTACCTTAGGTACCTATATAAAGTACACACTCTATAATAAACATATTAAATATGATCATTACTTATTGCTTACATTAGCAAGAGGCATAAGAACATTTAACAACGTGGCATAGCATGGTAGTAAAATAATGTAAGTAATGAATCAAGCAAAATTAATTCAGTAGATTTAAATGTATTTATCTGTGAGTGGACTGAGTTGACCTTAATCTTGTTTCCATTTCATTTCCCATGAGTTTCATATAAAAGAATCTCTCATGAAGTCTCTCTGTTCTCAGATTCTTGTAGTAACAATGACTATTAATTCCGGCGCTGCTACTGGAACCGTGTTAAATACATTTATTAACACTTCTGAGTGAGAATCTCTACAAATGCATCTCTTTTACGACCATCCATGTCTAATACATACTAAGGTACGTGGCATTCATGAAAACACAGCTTTTGGCTTTACTACGTAGTATGGACATTCTTGTGTTCCTAAAACTAAAGTAATTTTTAGGTGTATAGGTACATTATAGACTCATAAATTGAAATTCGATATTTTCCATTAGCTACGAAAGAAGGCAAACGTTTGTTTTATGATTTAACGTGAAAGACTGGAGTTCTTGCTGGCTGTTAACTTGTCTGAAGCTTAACACTACGCATATTCAGAGTTAATGCGAATTTGATACTTTTGCCTGTCCGTGTTACGATTCAGCAAGTAAAACACGAATCTGCTGTCTGGTAGAATTACACATTATAGCAAAATATACGCGACTCGTCATGGTTTCCTTCCTTCTTCCTTCCTTATATAAACATTCCTAAGTACATTATAGGAGTAAGTCAGATGTACAAAATATGTGAATATAGCAAAGAATTAGTCATAATGTCCGACTTGTATTTACACACCGTAACTATTACGACACAGCTCTTCTGTAAATTGAACTGTAGCGTTTTCACTCTCGTATAATATACTACAGATACATGCACTTCTAAATTCTGTCTACGAATTCCCAAACGAATGTTCCAGTCACATCAGTCAAGAAAAGTTATTCCTCGGTGGAGTTCGTCATACACGCCTTCAGCTAGCAAAGAGCAGTATCTTTTACACACGACGACCCAAAGACAAAAATAACGTGTAATGTGAAATAAACGCAACTTGAGACGGAGACAGACAGCACCTCACCTCAGTATAATATCTTTTCATTTCAACCCTTTGACTCATTGTCTCCCGTGCAGTGCACTATGTAGTACAATACAATAATAATACTTCATGAATTTGTAAAAGTGTCCTACTTAAGTCTGTTGTTGTATTATTATTGTACAAGTTTAATTTAAACGTGTTCAGGCACTCCTGAGCCTGACCATTCTCTGTAGACCGAAACTTTATAATATTACTTTCATGCTGTATAAATACATACACAGTAAAGGGAAGAAGTCGTACAAGCTGAGAATTACACAGATCCTAGCCGAAATTTAATAACTGTAATTTAGGAAAACTTTTCTGTGTGTTTGTGGTGGTGACAGGAAAACAGGAGTGTCAACCAAAAATTCATCATCGAAGTAACACAGTTCTGGAATATGGTTGAAAACAACAACACAACGGTTTAAATCGATCCTTGCGTGCAAAAAAGGTTAGTTAGTTCAGCTACGTCTATTACACATATAATTTGTCAAAATGCATCTTTCTTTCCTTTTACAAAGTAACACTATTTGTATCACATGCTACTATGTAGAGACTATCACAATCACACCTAGATCCTACTGTAAAAGATTATTTTGCGTGCATGATATGTCAATGTAGAAATTATACTGAAGTCTTACTAGGATTTAATCCAGAAAGTAGGACTTAGGACGTGTAATGACATCGCCTCATGCACTACAACAATAATAACATGAACCTTAGACCTAAATGAAACCTACACGACAAAATAAAATTCGTACAAACGTACTTGTGTATAGATCTATGTACTACATACATAATACATCAAATATCTACGAGATAACATTGTCATTCGCATTCCTAGAGACACTGTAATGCAAAGTAAAATCATAATACAGTCACCCACTGCCTACGTGCATCCTGATGACTTTAAATACAACAAAGGACACAAAACGGCAGTGCAAAACTAAGACGTGCATGTTAAAAAGCTACAGCCACCTTTTCTATTCAGAAAAACTCACATACACACATACATAGCTCATGTTTATGTAATGTCAGTGAATTCAATTATAAAGAAAATAGCGGAGGTTGACAATAACAATAAGTTGGAGTTCTGTGGAAATTAGACACTTACTTCTTATAATACCTAGATGGACAAAACTCACAGACATTGCTAGTATAAGCAGAAGAGCCTAGTAATCACTACATAGAATTCTTACATATAGGAGGACACATGTACTATGTCTCTTTATGTATAAACGTGTAGGCACGTATTATAATAAGATTATTCGTGTACGAGAAGAACTAGATTGAACAGAGATTGAAACAATCAGAGCTTCACCGGAACGCAATACTTAAATAAGAAGAGAATACTAAATGCAATGCAATCTGCCTTTAACTTTTGATGTGCTCTCTGCTCTCACATCTCATATTACATTACATACAAATACATTCACAACATTCTACCACCACATCCCCAACACAAAGGAAAAATACACCATTATACAATACACCACTAGGGCTGTACATAATATGACATTTGTACATGTATTGAATTTAATTCGTACATATGGACATGCTCCTTTCAATGCATCGTGTCATACACAATACCAAAACATGGCCATATTCTGCCTGCGACTTAAAATCTGCCTACTTACATTACAATATACTCATTCACATTCGTTGTCCATACTCATTCCATGTTTTTAAGCCTACCTTACTTATACGCGACTACACAGGCCTATACAGTCTCGTCCTATCGTCTTGATTACTAAATCCGTGCTTTACTTGCCTTGCAATTGCAATGAGATGAAAGAATTGAAAAATATCTGAGTCATCTCGTCATCATCAGCTCAAACACAAACTTTACATTCACAACAAGTGACCAGGGATCACATTTCACAAGAAATCTCGTCTTTTCCTACGTTGACTCATGTGTGTCCACAATATATTACACAAAAAATAACATACAATCTTTCTTTGTAATATTTTATTCCAGTATAGATTCTAACATTATTTTTTACATGCGATTATACTTGGTTTGCTATAGAATCTCCACTCTGTTTCTTATCACATACAGAGTATGTGCCAAAGGATTTAATTCTTGACATTGAAACTTTAAAGTACTTTATTGTGTTAGAAATTATGTTTTTTGCATGGCATCAACTGAAATTCCTTCACAGCCTCATTCTTAAAGACTAACGTGCAGATTGACATGTGGCTGTGTGTAAGAGGCTACTTGAATACTTACAATACATTAACAAGTAGCAGACGAACAAGTAATTTAGCTCATAATGGGAGTAAGTAGTAATCTGGGAAAACAAGTCACATGGTTTTAATAGTCTGAGTTTGATGTGACATGGTGTTATTTGTTTGTGATTGCATGTATGTGTGTGCTGTGAAGATCTGTAGTGGTAATAATAGTCTGATGTTGTTCTTGGAGCAGATAGAGTGAGAGATAGAATAAAAGACAATGAAGAAGTATAGCAGTAGGGTGCATGTGTTGTGCATTGTCAACAAAGGTGTTTAACACCCAAAGAAAAACTTGTATTGTTTGTGTGTCTCAAGTAATTCCGTGTGTTTCTGGCTACTGCTTTGTATTTGTTTGTGTGATGTGTTTTTTAGGAGTTGGTTGAGTGGCTAATTGGTGTCCAGTCCTCCCTCACACACAGACTCACCACAGATATCCAAGTGTGCTTTACACAGCCTGACTTTGACAACTTGTTCTTAAGTAGCCATCGCATGCCCATAAAGAGCAAAGACCAAAGATAAAATCCTCTCTCGAATTATCTCTCGCACTTTTCGTGCTTACACAATTATCCTTCCAACTACACAACACAGTGCACTAGTTTTTCAATAGCAAACTCGTATTTAGCCTGAACCTACGTATACTGCATTACATACAAGGTATTGATTTATTTCTTTGTTGTGTAAAGCAAAGCTAATGTATATACTAAAAGTGTTGAGTTGAGAGTTGAGAGCATGAAATCAAAGGTAAGGAAACACTTTGAATGCAGTTCCTACACACAGACACCCTTTTACAGATCCCATTAGTAAAACAATCTTTCTTCCTCAGCAAATCAGTCCACTCAGTTGTGAATTTTTAAAACGCGTGCTTACAACTAACACATTTTTACGCAATGTCTTAATTGTTGTGCTGCCCAATGAATTATTACAATCATTAGCACCTGTAAACAATATACAATACAATGTCAGCCTTTGCAAATCTAATTGTGTGTACAAGTGTAAATCTCATCCAAGCGGAAACACATACGGATAGTATTACATAATGACATACACACAAACACACATTATAAATCCCATATACAAATCATACAATAGATTGCATGGACATTGAGCATTGTTTGCTTATAATAAAAGCGAATTGAATAACTCAAAGAGTAAACCTATACAACAATACTTTTAAGCACTAGGAATTTGTATACCTATTTACATTATAGACTCATCGTGTTATTACACGATACATTACAGTTTTAAATAGCAAAACGTATTATCTCTTAGTAGAAATATAAAAATGAAATAATTAACATTTACACTGCGCTTGGACATTTATGTTGCATTGTTTACATAAATAGTTGTGAGCATTTTGTAGTGCTCACTATGTATAAGCATGAAAGTATAAATAATAAAAAAACAACAAGGTACACAATGAATGACTTCCCTGTTGCTTATCTACGTGCACTATGTGCTATTCATACATACTCAACGTTGTACAAACTGAGACTGTGCGATAGCATGACAAAGTTTATTATTATCATTACGATTATGATTATCTTGCACGTATAATATATCCACACTTTACATACTATAAACCTACGAACACAAACTGAGAATTTAATCGCTTATTTATATAGCTATGTATGTACATACTCTATTCGCAACTCTTTTGTACTATGCGATACGTGTACATAAATTTCTAAGTGCACTATTATAATTCACTCTTGTATTACTGTTGATATTACATGTCCATACAGATAAGTCTAGTTAGGTGTTAAGAATTTCTTTGCTTCTTAAAAACTTTGCTATGCAGATACATAAGTTATGTACAAGCATTTATAACATTAGCTATACTAAGCGAGTACAGACTTATAAAGCAATTCACAATAACCAGCATGTGCAATTACTAGTGCTAGTATAGATAGGGAGAATATAAATATGAAGCTTTGTATTAATATATACATGGATGAGTAGGTGTGGAGTGAGGTGAGTTGTTTAGCTTGGTTTGACTCAGAATTGGCCATTGGCAAAATTGTGTGTATGTATGTACAGCGAAAGTATTATGATTATGCATGGAAATTGCATTTTGAATCTCTAGAGGGTATAGGCTGGTTGCAGAATGGGCTGTGTAGCTCCCTGAATGCGTTTCTTGTGTCTAATTCACTTTTATTTAATAAAAGCGTCTTACATGAGTAATACACTATTTCTATACATAAGCTATTGTCTGTTAGTCTGTTACTGGTATAGCTAATACCTTCTTTCTTGCTCGCAGCATTATTTTCATAGTATTAGTGTGTGGTTGTTGTTGATGTATGGGGTTTTGTTGTTGGGAGCTGTTGTCTCTTGTTCGTCCGGTGGTGTCTGTGGCAGTTAGTTGGTGGCTACAACAGGAACAGGGAACAGAAGCAGCGTTGAACAGGTCTATGGTCTCCTCTTTTGCCATTGCAACATTACTCAGTGTGTTGTGGCTTTCTTTTCTTTATGCCGGACGAACGGACGGATGATGGCATGAAAAATCTTAGCAAATGTCAAAGACACGCTAACTATCACCTTGAAAGCAACTCAATGGTTGTTGTGGAAATTGCACGTTGCACTGTGCCTCCGACCATGGCTGCTACATTTCTTTTACAGAATGACACGTTTAGTTCTATCGGTACACTCTGCACTAAGCTTTTGCATTATGGAGTGAGTGAGTGAGTAGGGACATTATTATTATAATGTGATGCATTAGCAAACTTTGTTTCGGACAATCTCTACTTTGTCTTGTCTGGCCATATAAGATCCTTGTTTTACACACACTGTATTATTATAAGTAGGTAGCAGACTTCTCTATAATTAGTGCAGATAATGCCATACATGAGAAATGCGATGCACTACTTTACAATTCACAGTCATAATCATAGTACTCGCCACATTTTGTTCGCAGTAGGCGATTAGATATCATTATGCAGAGGTGTGATAAACATTTCCAATGTGTGAATGTGAACAGACATACCAAGAACTTGGACTTGGGTGTGGCGGGTGGTTTGGGAATTAGAATGGGACTTTTAATGTCAAGAGCAAAAATATCATTTTTCTATAGGCCTATGCAAATCCTCATGTATTATTGGTATTTGTTTTTGTGGGCTATCCACATTTATTTTATTAAGGCTGATATGTGTTATGAAAAAATAAAGTAGATTTCTTATTTTTAACGCTTCTTAAAGAGCTTTGAATTTACATTTATACAATTATTTGACAATAGTGACAGTAAATTATTCTGCATTTACACTGCTGCCACTTTGTACTTATGAATAGGTAGGTATTTGTATTCTTGTAAGTGAGTAAATTAAAAACTTCTAAAATTCTCCGTAACAATCCTGTTGTTAATTGAAAGAAAATAAAAACACTTTTACGCACCCATACAAGCTATAACAATTAAATAACATTTGCATTGACAAAAATACAAAAAAGTCGTTGTTTGTACTGTACGAGTATTTTATTATGTTCTCTATAGAGTATACACCCATATATGTAAATGAAGGAAGGCTTATCTATTTACACATTTAAGTTAATGATATTACTGAATTAACCGTCAAATATTTGTCAAGTTAATACTACGCAATAAGAGTTACTCCCAGTAACGTATTAAATCTCATTGGATTTAACATGCAGTGGTTTTATGACAGTATAAAACAGACTAGCCATTACATTGTCCTTATGTCGTTAAGTACACAATCTGGACTGTGACTACAACAATTTCAACCAGCCTAATTTCCATATCAATTCTCCTCCGTAGTAAAACTACGCGTCTATACTCTTTCTGTATAGACACACATTCATTGTATCTGTAAAGTCAGCGTGGTTCCTTGCAATTAGAATTCACATTATAAGTAATAGCTAAGCTAGCTGGTTACGCTAGTCCCAAAGCAGCCAACAGAAATGAACAGTCGCATATGTCGTATCATTTGAATTGAAGCATTTCCATCTCACTTCACCTCTTTCAAACAACGACACACTCAACTCACGTTCTCGTTCTTCTTGTAAATACTTTCACAATACGCAAACCTCAAATCACAACAGTAAAATAAAATAAAATAAAATGTTAGTAAAGTAAATAGGTGCCCTGTGTCCATACATGTGTCCATGTATTTGTACCGCCACAGACTGAGGTAGCCAGTACAAGCAAAACTACAACATTACACTCACATTCCAATAACACAAGTAAATTACCTATACACACATTTGTTGTCTACTACAAACCGAATAAACTTTTATTGGTTACATTTGCAATGAGATTTGTATGCCTATATAGTGTTGTGTATATCTTATGTAAGTTTAACTCTCTAAACGAAAGGGTGAGTGAATAAACAATGCGCTTAATATACAATGCATGAATCTGATTAGAATTAGAATACAATAGCACTACAAATAAATACAAGTAGGTAAGTAACCAACAATTCGATTCGAAAAGCTTCTCGAGTATTTAAGTGGTAGAACACAAGAGAGAACATTAGAAGAATACTTACACTCATACTAAAGTGTAGTAGCGTATTCTATGTATTATTCATTTCTAATATAAATATATACATAAATCTGTATGGAAGAGAGCTAGAGTTTATTTTGTGTGTAGTAGTATTGCTAGTATTTCTGCTGGTGTAGTAAATACTTGATTCAATAGAGTGACTAAACAAGTAGTAAAGTCAATTTGGCTCGAGGCAGATCAAGTGTGACGAGCCGAGGACGAAATGATGATGCATTTGCATAACACATTATAAAACCAGGTTGGCCAATCAACCAACCAACCACCAGCATACCTTTATTTTATAACTCGTTGTGTATCTCGCGTACAATCCAATATGCTGTATAGAAACAAGCATCTTTATAAAACCATGTACTCCTATACATGACTAGATTCAGCTGTCCTTATATTGTATGTATGTTGTAAGTTATCCGAATAGGAAAGCCAATAGGGACGTAGCATCACTTAAAGCATCTTCAAAATGCGAATTCCTCAGTCAGTTCACTCACAGTAACATAAAGCAAGAGCACATCACTCATATCACATCAGCAGCATCTTTAGCAAAACACTTATAATAGCAATATCTTATATAATGCCTTTGAACATGAAATCTATAGCATTTCTGCGTGTGTAGATGACTCAAGATGATAAAAAACGCTTGAAAGTGGAATCGCATTATATATCTACTTAGACAGGTATTACTTAGCCACTCTATCAGGCTATAAGGTGCATACATGTATTATGTACGTAGGTACTCCATTACATACCTAGCTGTGTAAGGTACCTATATACTTACTGAATGCAATCTCGCAGCATTGCAGCTGCAGGTACAGTGTACAGGTAGAGGTACATGTACAGGTACATAGAAATACCTAAAGCAATGCTACTTATGTTGAGCAACAACCCACCAGCAAACATACAGGTACTTTGCTTTAAAGACTGAAAAGCAGGAACGAAAAGATATTATGTGTGTTGTGTCGACTCTGCCTTGACTTTTAAGGTGCATATGTTACAGGACAGGAGGATTAGGTTCTTACAAGGAACATACGGACACTACACTACAGAAACTATACACAAGTCTCGCATAGCTTTAGACAGGTACGCTGCAACTTGCAAGAATTATCTTCCTTGCCTTTACATTATTGCTTGGCTTAAGCTCAGAGTTCATTTTAGACAAAAATCACAAGACCAAGAAGAAGAAGACTCGCTTTTTGTTCATGAGAGGCTCCTTCTACTTTACTGAACCAGACTTCTTATCCTCCAAGACTCCACTCTCCAGTGTACACTGAGTGCGTATGGAGGATTGCATTATACATTACAGGCACAACCGCCTCAACTTCAACAGATACACAACACAAGTGATATTTCTTGTACTGGTCGTTTCTCTCCTATCATAATGGCCTAGTATTCATTTCATACTTCTGGTAGAGAACCTTACAACTAGAAAAGAAGAAGAATCAAACTCTGAAAGCTTTGGCTTATGAGTTAGGGCTCTGAGTGTTTTCTGCCCTGGTCGTCTCTCTTGTATCTCAATCCTCAATGGTAAAGGAAAAAGGGTGGCCTCCGGCATAAAGTCAACGCCTTTCCTTTCACCATTAGGAATTCACACCCTCCGTCCGCCACAGAGACCAGGCAAAACGAAACTAACAATAAAGGTGAACAGAAACTGAGCAAAGTCTGTTACTTTTATACTGGGAGTCTATAGGAGTATTACAAACAGGGATATTTATACATCAACTTATCTTTGCAGACAAGAACTAAGCCTAAGTAAGTATAAATAACTAACATCACATCACACACACAGCTCTACTTACTCATACAGTGTATAGGTAGGTATCTAAGTATTATTGTTATCATCATGGAATAGTTGTTGTAGAGCTATTATATCTACTCTCTATCTCTCCCTGAGTGTCCTATCATGATTCTAGGCACAATTCTTCCAACAACTATTACTTGCTATTACTACTATGTATAAAATACATACACATACAGCTGCGGCGGCCACTGCACTGCCATACAACACGGCATATTGCATTTTGCTATCTAACTTTACATTACACGCGTAGTACACATACACATACGTGAACAACACACACTTTTACATATACATAAGTATTCTATACACAGCATAAGTTTAGTTTAGGATAGACAGAGAGAGATTATTATTACAGTGTGTGTTGTGTGTACATACAACACTAACATACATACTGCTATTTAGAAAGAGTCTTTAGTTCCTTCGTTCTTTCGTCGTCCCCAAATCAAAGCTGTTTTTGGTGTAGTGGTATCGTATCGTAGTAAAGTGGAGTCAAGTATATTGTAGCTTTGAGATAGACAGACGGTGTGGTGTATAGAATAGAATGCGAGAACATATATTATTATACGATACGTATTTTTGTATGCAAAAGAGTGAGTGTTGTTTGTGGAATTGTGTATGGACAAGTGAAATGCAGAGTGTATTTGTATGTGCATAGTAGTAGTAGTAACTAGTAGTGTGCTTAATAAAGTCAAGTCGACATTCTCCTCTGGATTTCACTCCCTTCATCCTGTCATTTATAATTACCTGAGTCTTTTTACTACTACGTTACATTCACATTCAAGCTTAAACCATTCAACTGATTTAGTAGCGTTATTTTATGTACCAGACAACTATTACTGCAACACACTGTGAATGTTTAAGCTTGGTTTTATATACAATGTAGTGTACACGTTATAAATTGTGGATGTACTAATACTACACAGTATAATTTACATAATTGAACTATAAAGTTGTTATTTTGTGTGTGTAAGTGTGTTTCATCCAAACAAGGAGTTTTAGGTTAGGGTAGTGCATTTAGTGTGGTGTCGGTATAATTAAGGAAATCGGAGAACCACCGGAGAAAGACACGATAGAAAATATCTAAAGAACTAAACTTAAGTGAACAAACCAACACACAAACAAATACAACACACCGAAAAGAAGCAACCTACCTGGTACGGGAGTGTACCAATACCAAACGGACGAACCAATTCCAAATACACATAAATGCCTACATACAAAATTAATAATACACACTCGTCCTTCAGGAATTAACGTATAAGTTCAGTTCTTTATTTATACACACACACACAGATAAATCTTTATAACAAGCAAAGCACAAGCTGAATATTTTATTCGTGTGAATTACAAATTATTATTATTGTCTATTCCAAGTGTATTTTTCCAAGTGACCAGAATTGTGCATTTACAAAGAAATATCATCATCATTATCATTCCATCCGTCCGTATAATACAAATACATGCATCAAGTTGGAAATCTTGTTGTTGTTTGGGTGATTTATTAACAAGAAATATTTTTACACTTGATTACTTACAAAAAATAAATGTCTGTTAGTTGTGAGTGGAAAGTAATCGCTGTAAGTAAAGTAAAGAATTGCCTTAGAGCAAAGAGGGATTTTCAAACAGCCTTCCGTCAATTTCATATTTTGTAGCAATAAACTAAAGCTCACACGGGGGGACGAATTATTGTCCTTAACAAAATCAAAATCAATACCTATACACTCTAAACAAAACAACAGGAAATATGTAACTCAACTTTGTGCAAACTGTGCACATAGCTTTTATACAAACATACGAAAGGAAAATATCAATTTTTTACGTCACGATGTGTTTGTTTACTCAATAGAGCAGCTTAACTTAAAAGCACAGCAGCGTCTCGTTCAACTTCAACCGATCCATCCAATTTTCGCCTTGTGTCTGTGTGACGGATTTCCACAAGCCAGTTCTATGATTTGTTTGATCAATTTCTATTTATAGAAATAGTGTCCATATCAAAATACTATATTCGTACACATAGCTACATACACTATACTACATACACAACAGACACGTATGTACAAAGACTGAATACTACTACTATGAATGAACTAATGAAATGCAGACAGCTATATAGCTACTTCCACTAAAATGAAACATGAGAATAATTTTATTACAATGTCCAGTTCGGAATCTACAAGAGAATAATGCAACCAATTGACACACAAGCAGGGAATGCGAATGGTGTGCATGAATTGTTCCAGCATTTTTATTGCAAAACTTTTCCGTGTACGAATAGCTGATAGTAGAACTGTCACTAGCTGTGTTTGTCACTGTGTCAATATAAAATACCGAAAAGGTCTTTCATTCGATTCCATCCACAGCATCCATCCGAATATTTCGCTTGGATTTAATGGTTCAACTCCATCCTATTGGGATGATAGCTGAATAAACTCATTTTTAATTGTAAGTGACATTTCGTATTGTGCATTCTCATTTAGGACTGTCTATTTACTTGTATACTTGTATGTGACGTGTGTTTATGAAAGCCATATCTGTCAAACGAGACTAATTCAATGTTGCTGAACTGAGAACTGTCTGTTGTATGTGTCTATAATTTAGTAATTGTTCAACTATGTGAACTAGGTTTTATGTTTGTAAAGGATTAGGCTTGTTAGTAAATAGCAAATTTAAAGGGATATAATAATATTGAGAAAATATGTATAGTTACACACTATGTATGTACTATGTACGTAAAAAGCATTTGTAGTAGTATAATGCATTTTTGCATTTAAGTAAGCAAAGCAAAAAAGTTAAAATTAGGTATCTCATTTCATTTTGTATTTTATCTCATTCACAAATGATAGCTTGATTGACAAGTGTGTGAGGTTTTGAGTAAAGTTTTCCTGCGTTTATTTTACACACAGGGCACTTAGCTTGCATAGGGATATCCAACAAGAGTTTTTAAATTGGATTGTGAATTAAAGTAGAGCCGTCTTTTTAAAGATGGAATGATTGACGATGAGTTGTAATTGAAACAATTGAAGTGTGACGTCAGGGTGGAATGGAAAGTGTACTGGAGGCTGTGGGAGTTAATGTAAACAATTAATTTGTGTATGTGTGGTAGCAATTTGAATTTAATTGGAGAACTCTGAGTATTAATGCTAATAATGTGTATGAAATTATTTGCTTGCAGTGTAGAAAATAAATGGGAGCGGATGAAGTGGAAGTGGTGAAAATGTCCCAGTCAAAGGAAACTCTACTACAACTAATTGCTCAATGGAATGCAAACCGATTGGACTTGTTTGAAATCTCGGAGCCAAATGAGGTTACATAACCTGAATTATTTTTACCACAAATATTTTACATGAGAAAGTCTATTACGTAGACATTATATATAGCTCTATAGTTAATTATTGTACTTTATTGAAGGTCATGCCCATTGTAACTACTAACAGTAATTGAATTTCTTTGTTAATGATTTATTATGTTTCCGGATTTACAGGAAGGAGAGTTTCATGGCGTTATGCGCTTTTATTTCCAAGAGGCAGGAGAAAAAGTCGCAACGAAATGTGTCAGAGTTGCCTCGTCCGCCACAACGAAAGCAGTAATCGATGATTTGGTCGTCAAATTTCGACCTGATATGCGAATGCTATCAGTGCCACAATACGCTCTGTATGAAATCCATGAAAATGGCGAAGAAAGACGCTTGGAAGAACCAGAGCGTCCTTTATTGGTTCAACTCAATTGGCACTCCGACGACAGAGAGGGTCGATTTCTCCTCAAAAGAATCGACGAACAAGTCCGATACAATTTTTCCGTAATACTAGATTTTTTTACAAACAAAAACCCATGCTTTTTATAGCTTCATATCATTTTAACCTTTTGCTCCTTATCGGTTGTGTAAACAACGCTAGTTATCCACACCACTGAAATTGCACTCATGTGCGCTTGTAAACTGTCAAGTTTATTTGTGCTCGAGTTTAATGACAACACTGAAAACAGTGGTGTATGGAGTCAAGTGTATATAGAATGATTTATGAGTTGCGGATGCCAAACTAATTGTCTCTATGTATTTCCCATGTGCTTCTGCTATACTCTTTTAACTATATATACCTATGCTGTACACACTTGTTATTCTTTTTTAAGCATAGGTAACTAAACTTGTGTTTATATTTACAGATGAATAAAATTCAAGATGTGCCGTTTAGTGACAATTTTAAAAGAAAATTGAGCAAAAGAGAGAAGAAGCAACTGAAAAAACTGCAAGAAAAAACAAAGGCTGAAGCAAGCAGCGTTGCAGAAAAGCTTTACACGGGTACGTTATATGCCTTGGCTAATTATAGATTCACCACATTACAATAATTAACACATTACACTAACATTTTATTGTCTGTTGTGACTCTGGGGCGGATTTTGTGTTGTATACTTTGTTTTATGCCGATGGTGGCAGACAAAATTACCAATTTGTGGTTAGCGGTTAAATTTGTTACTGCTAGTTGGTGATACAAACCACAATGTGAGTTCAAAAGGAAAATTTTATAGTCTCAACTATCAACTGACGTTTTACTACATGCAAGAGAATTCTAGAGCACTTAATTGCCTAGGTTTTGCCCTTAGAGTCAGATTACCTCAGTCACTAACCTTGTAGAACCTAACTAACATTTATAGCGCGGTTTTCTTTTTTCTAAGTAGTACCCAAGGGTTTACCGTTAAACTTAATGTTTAACTGCACAAGTTTAAGTTTAAAAAATTATGAGTTAATAATTTTAAGGTAGGTATATAAGTTAAATGTGGACTGGATGTTGGAAACAATATTAGCATACTAAAGAATATCTCCCACATAAATTGAGTAAATGTATAAGTAGCTCTATTAAATTCCTCTGACGATGATTATCTTTATATTGCAGTGTTATACACACTGTAGTATTCCTGTTTCTGATTTCATCAGAAAAGTATTGATAAGGGTTAGGCATTCATTGCAATTACCAATAATAAAAATAGTATGCACATGCAGGTTTATTTCTAATCAGGCAGACAGTATGTAATTACAGCCCGTTCTATCGACTTGTATCATGTACAATCGAATATCTTAATATAATCAAACTACACTTTATGTGTATTTGTAGTATGTATGGGATATAATGACAAAATTAACATTAGTTTTAGTAGTATTGGTATTCGCAACCTGTCGATCGTCTGAATTTGATTCAGGTGTTGTGTACCCGTAATGAATAATGATGAATGATAATTGCTGGTTCGCATCATCATTGATATTAACAATCAAAGGCCGAGAGGAATGTAGCAGAGAGAATTCCATTTTTAGAAGTTGAAAAATTTCTCATTAACTTGAAATGCTCCATAAAATTTTAAGTTCAATTATTTTGGAGCGTCTAATTGAAGTCATTTTTTATCAGTCGCTTCACGCCGAGAAAGAGGGCAGATATTAATATTATGGAGGTTTTACAACGATCCTATTTAGTTTTCGTACATACCGAAGTAGATTGTAGTAGTAGTTTGACTATGACTTGATTTTGTGTTTTATTACACGCTCCATAGCCATAGGTCTTTTAAGATTCATGGATGCGTGAGTTTAGTAAATAATCTTGTTATGCTGCTCCAGTTATTAACGATGCAGGCATACAGGCCAGTTTTCAATTTTCCGGATTCTAGCTTTTCTAGCGAGTAGCGAATATCTAACCACAAACTGAGCGCATTCTATTTTATAAAGTGCAAGTAAATGTAATTACAGTTTTGCAGGTTTCATGCCTCTTTAATTGCGCACCAAGTAAAAACAAACTAATTCATTGTGTAGGAGCGAAAAAGGCATTAATTTTATTTTAGCTACCATTAAAACACACATAGAAGGAACTACCCGTTCTAAAAAATTGAATGTGGCTTAATGAATCACTTTACTTTACTTTTTTCTATCGAATTAAGTGTTTCTAAAATTGCGTGTGAGCCTCAGCATACAGTATTACAGTATAAAACATTTCATGAATATATTAAGGCTTTCTTTCAGATCTGCCAAGTTTTTTGTCTTAAATCGGTCACTTGGACGAATTGAAAGAAACGAACCTCTTTCGTAGTAAAAAACTTTTAGTACCCAAAGATTTCTTTCAGAAAATTTAAAAGCTTTTGACACGGATGTCTCTTTTAATTTCGTGTAAAACATTTAACTAAAAATCGATAGTACTGTAGTCATTATCCAATAACATGTAGGAAAATGCTTGTAGTAATGAAACTTTTCGCTTACTATTCCCTTATGGGAATTGTTGGAAACGGTTTCGCTACAAAATGAAGGAATTACTAATTCCATAAGAATATTAATGGCTATGCAGGACTCACGTTTCCATTTAATATTCGTATTACTTCATGATTCATGAATAATATAACACAGCTATATTTAACAAACTTTGCAATTTAAACTTGTTCATTGCTTAAAATATTAATGCACAATTTCCTTATATACTACAAAATATTAATTGCAATCAGTGATTCTAATTTTACATTTAAGGCAGGCTCAGGTAGTGCAACATTCATTGCTACCAGCTATGTATTTGCATATGAATTCACTTCAATTACAGCAGCATACAATTATACATGCTTGCAATGAATTTCGTTGTAGTAGACATAAATACATGTCATACTCATAACTGCGTATACCATAGCATCTCTGTCACAGTGAGATGAGATGCTATGGCTAACATTTGAACCCTCACACGTTTATTTATCCAAATATTGTGCATTAATTCTTGTGTGAAGGAAAACTCAATTGAATTGATTGAGCTTTCTTTATTCTTGTGACATTTCTATTTTCTGATGATGAGTGTTCATGAAGTGAGACTTCATGAAAATGTATATAATATTGAGATGGAATACTAAATATCTTTGAATAGACAAAGACAACAGAGAATGTGATTCCTTGTCAATGAATGTGGGTGACTACAGGGTAGCACGTAGCCAGGGGTGCACATACACCCCGCAGTATAAAATATTATGGCCATAAGAGTGAATTTTTTCATGCCTTTTTTATGACCTGTGGCTTTCAATAAATTTAATCCATTTTTGCGCAATTTTAAACTGATTTGCATTGGTACATCACATTGAGATTCATCCCCCAGAAAAATGTAACCTTGCCATGCATCCCCCCATAAATTATAAGCATGGCTACGTGCCTGACTCCAGGTTGACGTTTGGAGTTTGGCAGTCATTGTTGATCTCATTATTTTCATTGGGGAAGCTAGGCGTTGTGTTTGACTGCATAGTTTCTTTGTTAGTTGGATTTGCGTCAAGATAATTATGATCCTTGGCTTTGAATCTGTGTGTGGTGCAGGTCTGTCAGAAAACAAACCGTCAGCTCCTTTTCCTTACTAATAAAACAGCTAGTGGTTCTACTAAATAGTATTTGCAGTATTTAGTGAGGTGTGGATGAGATTCTGGAGAAGCTGGATCGATTTGTAATTAAATTAGCTGAAAGTACAGAGTGAGAGAAGATGAGGAAGAACGTAATTCTAGATTGAAGCTGAAAAGAGTATAGTGCTCACACCACAACATTGCTTCGTGTGCAGCTTTCTATGTTGTATGTAGGCATAACTGAATGATAACACGTAGAAGGTTCACGGAACCTAATACCACCACGTTGGGGAGCCTTCCTTCTAGTACGTGTCGCTAATGAATTCACTTGACGACTTCCCTAATCTCATCGCTCCACATCCAATCCCAATTCTCAGCCTAGTAAATTCTTTCGTAGTTTGTATTGTACACTATTTACCTATACATCCAATCAAACGATTTTTCCGTTACCAAATTTTCTTGTATTTACGGACCTACCTACTTTTGCTCAATACCTAGAATTGTACATACTAAGACATTTTTAAAGACCTTACAATTTTCATTGATTTTGCAGATACGTGAAATTTGTTTGATGAAAAAGGTTATTATTTGTATAATGAAATACGGTAGGTATTTAGTAGCTTCATGAAATCGATATTGTATTTTGCAGAAATCTCATCTTTTCGTGACAGAATAATTGTTTGCTTTATGTCGAGTTCGTAGAACCCCAACTGTTTGTTTGCGTAGCAAAAAGGTCATCCCATTGTAGGAACGTTGACTTTCCATGTAATTATCTCTTCCATCCGGGTTTGTAAAAGTGAAAGCTACTTTAAAAGGAAGAGTTCAAGCTGATTTTTCTAATGAGATGTTCTTTTGTAGACATCAATGCTTTCTGTAGTTCCAGTTTAAATGTTTGTATACCTGCATACTAATTCATATGAAACAGGAATATTGGTACATATGTTATAGGTAAAGTACCATATTATTAGTGAGCATGCTACTATGTACATGTGTACCTACGTAATCTGTGTATTTGAAAGGCAGATGAGATTTGACAGAATAATCATCGTCAAAGAGATGACTGTTACATTTATTGACGTTCTTTAATCATCAGTGGCATTTAGTTTGCTAATGGCTCTCTATGGGTATAGGTGGGCGAAACTTATTAGGAAACTGGCATTAACTTGTAAAAACCGGCTTTTCTTTGAAAATATATTATTGTATGTATTATGTATATAGGTACCTATATATTTTGGGTTTGTTGTTATCAAGGAAAGGTTTTCGTTCCTTCTTAGTTAGTAGTCGATGAGTTGACTGGAGTGAAATAAGAAAATGGGAAATAATGAGACATGTTGTAAGATAACAAAATTACTGGAGCATCTCCCGCTTTCCCGTTCACTGATTGTATTAACCTGACTTTCAGAAGGATTAAATTATTTTACGTGTCACACGGGAGAGAAAAGATGAAGGGAAATTGGACTTTCACTCCAAATCTTTTTGTTGCTACATCTGTATACGCTGTGTGTTGTCTATGTCCTTATATTATTAAAATTTCATGCTTCGTGTGGTTGTATTAACAAAAAGGATATACCTACCTAAGTTCCCACTTTACCTTCTATAAAACACATGTGCTCAAGCTCAAATATTATATTATTGTAGACAATAATTGTGACTGTGGTCTCTAGGAGCATTGCATAATACATTCGTACGAAGTGGAGAAAAGACAGGAAGCACATGTGCAGTTTATAATTCAAAGGTCCTTACCCTTATCATGTTATTGTTTTCTAAGCCCTTTTGGGTTATGTTTTATTTCTCTGGCAAGTGCAAGTGTCTTCTTTATTAAGCGCAAATGACAAGCTTTGCCTTCTAAAACTGTGGGCAGGTGGATAATAGTTGTATTCTGGCAGTAGCCTTATTTTATTTAATTTTATGCTTCGGTGTGGCGGGGTAAATATCTCTCCCGAGTTCGTTGCTCCACCGTTTCATGTGCGTCATTTCTTGAAGAGGAGGATCGAATTTTGTGACAAATTTTAATAAACCTATCGTAGAGGTGGTGTCTACATTAGTGTATCATACGATGTAAAATAAATGGTGTAATATAATAAAGTGTGTATCACCCTCACAAAATAATCACAAGTTGATAGACAAAGTATTCAAAGTCAAAGGAGTAGTCTTTTCCCTTTTCCTGTTAAGTCTATTGAATTCTGCGTCGCATCGCAAAGATTAATGACAATTAATGATTGATGAGATAAAAAGTTTGAAATTCTTTGGTATCTCACCCAATTAGGTACTTTACAAAATTCAGTGGAATTGCACACACTGATGACATGAATGATGAGTTTTCTTGTGTAAAATGAGATACTTGTAATATTATATATTTTACATTACCTTTGATTGTCAATTTTACTGACAAATTGTTTTTGTTTGATTGCAGAACTTCCAGAGACGAGTTTCACTCGATCTATCTCTAATCCTGAAGCGGTGATGCGTCGTCGACGGCAACAAAAGTTGGAGAAGAAGTTAGCCCAGTTTCGTTCTCGAGATGGTGGTCCGGACACTGGAGGAACACTCAAGATTTACGGAGAGTCCTTATGTCGAGATGTGCCTTACAAGACGCTCCTTCTGTCCGTTAATGACACGGCTGCCTATGTGGTGAAGGAAATGCTGGCCAAGTATGCTTTAACTAACCACGACCCCTTGAGCTACTGCCTCGTTCAGGTTTGTCCCGTCTCATTATTTTATTTTGTCGTACTCACTTGCATTTACATACCTAATAATAGCTCCCACTTTAATACAAGTGAGGCTCATTAAACAAGTCGAGTGTGAAAGTGTTTTGTAAAGAATTGGCTAAGTACTCAAACTAAAGCACTACAATAAACTCATTTTTATTATTATACGTTACAACCACCTAAGTATCGTATTAGAGATAAATATTATTTAATAATACTTGATAATATCAACAGCATTATTGAACTTGGGAATGCTGAGCGTAGGTTTCAAGTCTAGACTCGAGAGTATATTAATGATAGTTCATTGTACACGCTTAAATTGTTTAGCAAGCAATAAATTGTGTAGAAAACTCTAAGCATCCAAAGTTTTCTTCTTTTATAGCTTCGAAAGCAAATGTGTGCTGTATACATGTGTGATTTTTTTATGGCACGCTGCTGCTGGGAGCAGAAAGTGTTTTGCAGTTTTGTTAGGTTAAGTTTGCTGATAAAAGCCATGCCATGTATGAGATCATACAAATTATTCATAGAATATTTTGTTTTTGAAAAATTTTGCAGTATTAAAATACATTTATTTGTATACTATACATCAACTGTAATCTACAAAATATTATATTTAGAAAATTCTATAAAACTGCTATGCTCATTGCAAATTGTAGCTTCGTTAAAAAACAGCTGTATTTCCTTTAAACATTGTATATTTTTTGAGAACCATAAAATATTTAGGTAAAAGCATTTTTGTTTCCAAAAATCTATGGAATGAATCGTGTGTGTCGTTAGAAAGACTATTTTCCTGTTTTACGTAGATATACAACTTCCAAACCTTCCTTAGATAAAGGTTTTGTTTAGAACTATCAACCTATCTTTATACCTTAGGTTATTGTACCCGTAGGTAGGTATATGTATTTTAAAAGCGAGAGGTAGTAATCGGAGAGAAAAGATTTCAGTGTGACAGCAGTGAGCAGAATATTGAAACCTAGTGAATCCTAGCTGTGCTGTTGTAGTCGTAGGTATTGTGTTTAAAAGCAATAGTATTGCCATTTCACTGTTTGAACGTGAGTATCTCAAAGTCGAAGTTTATTTCGTTCCATTAGTTTGGGATGGAGTGACAGAGTTATTCGATTTGTGCACTTAAACAGAGATATGTACTCCGTTCTACCTTTGTATTCTTCTATGTGTATTCCCCTCTCTCCTTTCAGTATTTGTTTGCCAAAACTTTCTGGTTTATGTTACACTTGGACGAATTAAATTGAACTCTATGTTCCTGCATAGTCTGTCATAATGCTTCAGATTCATTGTCTTCCTTAGTGGCTGGTGTCTGCCAACATTTACTTTTGGATATGCATTACGTCCTATTATATGCATCCAATAATGTTAAAATCTGTACAGCCTTGCTCTTTCTGAGACAATAGTAATGTGTACAAGTCCAAACAAGCAACTTTTTGAAATCATACATTTATATCGCATATTAAGGTATATTAAATATTTAATATATTTGTATAGTGTATCACAGGGGCACATCCAGGTCACATATGGGGGGGCTCATGCAAAAAGGAGAATAAAGTATACCCTATAATAAAGCAAATTCGCGCACAGATGGAATAATTTCAGGATTTTTTACGCTTTTATAGCAAACTGATCTGTTTTTGGATTGCATTTTGGGAGAGACATAAATATAAAGAGGGTGGAGGCTTCCACTTCAACCCCTTGAATATGCCACTGGTGCATCATATATTATTTTGTAGTACAGAGTATAAGTTATAATAGTATAGTATTAACTATAAAGATATAACTTACGAATTTCTGTATGAACTCATTGCAAACAGACAAAAATAACATGAGAATCTAAAGGTACTGTAGATGTTGATTTTTGAAAATCGTGTGCATAGAGAAATGAAATGTGATCTACGAGAGATACAATTTGTTAAAGTTTTACTTTGAGAAGATAAGAAGATGCCATGCGAAATGGAAAGATCCGTGCGATTGATAATTTCGATTGCCGTTGTGGCAAGTAATGTTATTTTATATTGCCACAATTAGTAGCATAGCTCTTACTTTACAAGTGTAAATGTGTAATTCCTAAAGCTTGCCAAGATATAAAAAATCTCAGAACAGAACTGTATTGTATAATATTATTATGTCTCTTCGTTCGTTACAATGAATTGAAATGGAAACAGTGTTACATTGCAAGATGTGGAATTTTGTGAGGTGGATGCATACATATGTGTTGTATGAATGAATCATGAAATGAATGCACACAATACTATTGTGTTCACTTGCAAAGTTTCACTTGAACATTTAATGCTCTAGCTAAAGCCATTTCAGTCTAACAAACCCAAGAAGATCATTCACAGTGTGGCATAGTGCAATTCTCAATTATAATTAGTACACAGTACACGTGTGTCAAAATAACAATAAGTTGACAACTCGAGTGTATGTGTATTTATTTAAAATTTGTTTTAAACTGGTTTTGAGACTCAAGAAAGTTTGTTTTCTCGACATTTTGAGCAAATAAATTGAAAAATACGAGTCTGTCTGCCAGTCAGCAAATCATTTTTTCAAATCAGAGCATACTCTTGTCATACAGAGACAAACAACTTCTGTCTGTCAAAATCATTGAGAAAGGCAACTGCTCTCGACTTTGTCAAGTTTTTGCGTAGCTGGTAGTGTCATTCATATATAAGTATAAAGTATCAATATATTTACAAACGCAAAAAATTTGAAAACAAATTTTTATGCAACATTTCTTCAAATTAGCATTTAATTGACTCTAGTGATATTTATGTGATTTGAATATGAATTTATTTACAAATACTAACTGATACATTTTCAACGTATTCAATATAACTCAACTCAACTTTATTTCTTTAACTTTGCGCAGGTTTGTGAGGGAGAAGGGGAGTACATTCTTGACGATGACGAGTCCCCACTGTCTATTTTGATGAACCAACCGACTAACCGAGGTAAGCTGCCACTTTTTCAACTTGTATCCCATACAAAAAGTGTCCTACACCTTTCTCCAACTACCTGGCATTCACAACTTTCCCCAGAACTGTTGCTTTCATATTAAAAAGACGTTCCCAGCCTTCATTCTTTCATAAAGCCTTCATTCATGCCCAACCGATCCGACCGTGCTGTATACGACTACTTACTTGCAAGTGTTACATAGAGTCTCAGGTTGACAAGATATGCTTTGCAGCAACTTGAGACACTCCGAGTCTCTCTCTCATTCTCTTACTGACTTTAACTTTACGTAAACTAACCCAACATCGCACTCTCTTTCTGACTCTGACTGACTGAAAATTCCATTACAATATTGCTTGCGAAATTTTCTAAGTATATATATCTCTCTCTCTCTCGGCTTGTTTATTGGAGGTACGTAAAAGTAGAAGCTGGAAAGTTGTAAGGATGTCATCCAATGTTAGAATCTTGCCTCAAAGCTACCTGAAATTCTTTGTTGCTCTTACTACGATGTACTTTGTGTGTAGCAACCACTTACGCCAACACTAATTCCACATTGAATTCAAACACAACGCAATACACACACAAACAAAGAGACTGCTCTTCTTGTTCCCGAATGACCTAAAGAGAAAGAGATAGACAGAGACCGAAATATTATACTCCGCTACCTGCCTTTGGCTCAGCAGTGTCTAGTTAGCTGCGGACCGGGTAACATATCTCTCCCTCTCCATCTCGTCGTCTACGTTCAACGCTTGCAACCAACGCAACATACAAATACATACAAGTGTAACACACATAAAAGTTGCTACATTGAAACAACTTTCCCCGTGTCTCACATTTGAGTGTGTGTCTTGTCTCAAGCAACTTAAACAAAGATCTGTTCTTAAAACCAAGTGGGTTCTGCGAGCAAGTTGAAAAATACGCTACAGTACTAAATTTATTGTATTAGGATTAAGCCTGGTTTGTATCAAGATATATCTCCAGGTTTACAGAGGAACTGATGAATTTTGTTAGTAAAGTATAAAATAAGTAAATTGACAATTCATTTACTAAAGTGCAGAACTAAATATATCACTCGAACTCATTGAAAGAAACATAGTGCACACATTATCTACACAGAGTAAAACTTCTTGTAACAATGATGGGATTATGGTCATTCTCAACTCGGAGGAGAAATTGTCAATATGAAGTGGTTCTGGGTATGTGCATTCATATGTCTTATTTTCTATATTAAAAATGTATGGAAATATCGATAGCTACAAGAAAAGTTGAGGTCATTGTGATTTTTTCACTTATAAAGAAATCGCCGTTACCTCAAATTCTCTTGGATAGGTATAGTTATATTTTAAGTTCAGATATGCTGAAGACTTGTGAGAAATACACAGGCTAAAACTAAGATGTCATTAATCGATTGCTTTTTCCTCTGTTTATTGTCTCTCGTCGTAGTAAAAGTGTATACCTAAGCAATGCTATAATATGCATGTTACAATGACATTCTTTGTGTACACTGCGTATTTCATTTTGTATTGTCTCGCTCTCGTCTAACTCTATCTATATAACTATTTTTTGTGTATATTTGATTGAGCTGAGCCACTTTTGTTTAGTAGGATGTAGTACACACGAGCAGTACATTCATAAGGGAGACGATAAATAATTATACCCTATTATTGATTATCGACTATCCCTAGGTATCATTGTTTATATACCGTGTCATTATATTGTATAATGGCCCGTGCTTGTAGTTAAATTTTGTAAGTGTATGCAGAGTACAGACATTCAAGTTATACTATAGGTATGTCTGATAGTCCAGTAGTAAAATATGCTGAACGAAAATTGTGGACATAGAATTGTTCTACATGAGGAAATAGGAGCAATCAATTAATCATACACTTTACAAACAATTGATTTGCAACACAGAAGAATACAGCATAGCTTTTTTATGGCTTCATTGATTGTTCTGAATTATCAGCCTTAAAAGGTTTAGTACCTATACTTTACAGAATTAATGATTTTTTTGCCACAAATTGAAGATAATTGTACGTAGCAGATTTAGTAAATGTATTATTAGATTGAAATTGATATTAGGGTTTATAGTATACATACCTATGTAATATACCTAGATATGTTTTGCTGTGCTCTGATTCTTAACACCTGCAATCAGTAATTAATTAGTAATAGTATTTATTACATAGGCAATAGCTACCGTTAAAAGACATCGACCTTATAAAGTTACCGTAATTTACGCAGTACCAACCCTGGTGTACACAGATTTGGTGAATTAATTTTAGACAGTCGTGAATAAAACCTCAGTGAGTTAGAATGTTGTTCATGGGGTTATACATAATATATTTTCAATGCATTATTTTAATTTAGTCAATAAATTAACATTTAATTATTTTTCATCATCTGAAGAACTAAAACTTTCGCTTAAAACAATTGGCACATTGTTATCTTCCATTCCTTCTTCATTAGATGGGTATATAATATCATCTTCCTTCAGAATAGGTAATGGTTGTTTAGATGACTTGGTGGATTCTGATTTTAATAATGATTTTCTGTCCTTTGTTTGGGTAGGAGTCATAACAGCTTCCTTCAATGTTCGACATTGTAAGGAAACAAACTTAGGTACCTTCCGTTGAACATTCTCAAGTTCAACTTCTTATCATTGCATTTGATAAGTTATGTAAACAAGTAAGTTATGTGTAAAATAAGTGGGTTAGTATGTCGTCCATGGGGTTTTCATATTTGGATGGCTATTTCTCTTCAGGATTACTCTAATTTCTAATACAGCCCCAGTGGGTTGGTAATACGTAAATTACGGTATATGAGTTAATTAATTCACATTATATTATTACATGGTTTAGCAAACAATGTTTTAACTAAATTTTCATGATGGAAAGTTCATTAATTTCTATGTACCTAGTATATACTTACTATATTATTGCTTTGGAGCCTGGAGTCTAGACAAAAGTTTCAGGCAAATTCTCATTAAGTTTTCATTAGGTGTAGGTATCTGTATTTTGGTAAATCACGGGGCAATTTCAGTAATAGTCCAAAAGTTAAGCATTGGTTGTAGCAGCACTGCAGCACTAAACATGAGGACATTGCAAACTTTAGGAATCCTACTCAGTCTGAGTGTTTAAGTATTATTCTTTTTAAACGATGAGAAAAGTTTCGGAGAAAGGATAATAAAAGTTGATATAGGCAGGTCTTATGAATGGAGTAATAATATGCGAATGGAAACATACAGATATCTGTAATGCTCAGCTTAAGGAATATTGCCAGTGTGTTATCGCAACCATTCGCAGATTTCTCACAGTAATTCTCTCTCAATACACTCAAACACTCCTTCACTTCTTTCATTCATCAACTTAAGAGTTTCGACTTCCATTACAAGTTCACCGTATTTTTCACTGTCATTACTGATTTAGGTAATTGGTTGATGGCTATAGGTACATATAAACATCATGTACCATCTGTGTAGATGCAATCTGTTCGTTGAAATGATTGTGCCTACCTAATTAATTTTACTCAACATGAAACGAGTAAACCAAGTAAAAACTCCATAGATAACATTTTGATAGAGAACAGGAACGCATAATAAACAAATACGTAAGAGATAATTTTATACTATAAACAAACGCTAGTTTATTTTAGAAGGTCAAATTGGCGTAACAATCCAATGTTTACAAGCATCAAGTTTACCTTCATGTAAATGATGTTAATGGAAGTTGTGCGTCTGAACCAAAAAGTAGATGTCTTATCGTTAGTTAATACTATATTTTCTAAATAGAAACGGGGATAAAAATTATCGGGATCAGTATATTTAGTATGACCCAAGGAATTTAGACGGGGAAGGAGACTACTGCGTTTTCAGTTTTTCGTCTGATACGTTTCTCTTGTTTTGTTTTGTCTGCTTTTTCGAGGGGGTACTCAAAAAAAATGTTTTTTTATAATTTACTACCACTTGACCTATATACCTTCACATTTCTGCGCAAAAGGCGTTTATAGTTGTGAACCTTTCATCAAAGTTTCATTTATATTCAAAAGATTTTTTGAAAAGTAGTTCCGCTTCTTTGTAATCCATGCCAGTATAATATAGTAATCATATTATAGTTATATTTTGTCTTTACACGCACTGACGCTTACAAGGCGGTCGTACTCTTCATAATTCCTAATTATAACACATATTAAAGCTAAGTAAGTAGCTTGTTGTAACTGTAACTGTTTTGTGTGGTGAAAAGATAAATATGAAATGCTGAGAATGAGGAGGAATAAGAGGAATGTATGAGTATTGCCTCCAAGTAAAGTATATGATAATATTTTAAGCCTTTCTAAAGTACGGTTGACATAATATTTTATTGTATGTTGTATAATATAATGCTGTTATTTTCAACCTTTACCACCCACTAACCAACTAACTGCCTCATGCGTCATATTTTATGAAGAAATAATATTGGAATCCGCTTTTATTCTTATGTATTTATTGTTTTATTCCAATATTACAGCAGTTACAGCATCATCACAGTTGTACGTATTCTTACTTTTCGTCTCATACATATATATACTTACACTTAATACTTAAATCCATAAAATAATAGGTACATTATAAAGGTATTATGTAGTATTAGCATTAAACTGACTTGACTGTGCTCTTATTCGGGTAGTAAACCTAATCTGGAAAGTGGAAGTCTCACAGAGTTATCGACCGTGGCCAATAAACTGCAATAAACATTGCTCGCATTGTTTCCTTCAGTTCCAATTAATGACTGTAAAGCAATGAACCAATAAATCTGTATTATAACCCACAGCGCTAATAATTTGACATAACTCTGTATGTACTAAAAATGTCTAGTACCTACTTATATATACCTTATACGTGCTGTTTCCTGAACTGTGGAATGCTTCAATAAAATATATTTTGTACATGTTTCAAATAATGTAGTGATATTTGCGTCGTATCATTCCATGCAATAGTTGGTATGAAGGTATGATTACTCCAATAATAGATTAAGTTATTAGAGAATGCAATCCACGAAGAAAAGCATTTTTGTGTATTTTGCTGCTTTGTGCTAGTATGAGGCTCCATTGGGAATTCGTGGCTTGTTTCACCATGTAGTAATTTTAGTAGCTGTATATGGTGAAAGGTTAAAAAGAAGTATTATTTTGTTGCTGTCAGGTTATATAGGGTTTATTACATAGTTAGTGGAGGTTTGGTGGAGGATAAGTGAGAAAGAGCTTTGCTGTTGTTCGTGGAATGAAGAGAGGTCGAGTGGCTCAATTTCCGAATCAAGAAAAAGAGCGGTCAGTGTCTTCCATGGGAATCCAGGGCATTAAACATTACGTACAGCTCAATCAGACTGAAGTTCTGAATGAGGTTTGCGGACTGAATGGCTAAGTGTACATGAGTGTTTTGGTTTGCACACTCACATCACAGACAACACTGCATGCACATAATATTATTTGCACAACGCAACTCACAATCAGACTTCTTTTAAAAAATCATATACACGAACAGAGACACGGAGAGGTTCAGCCTCTTCCTTCCGAACGTCGTCATTCATGAACCGGACATCGCCTTTGAAATGTTCTATGCAGCTCTAACTTATAAAATGTTTCTATATGAAATAATAAATACGATAATCCTATTGAAGGGAAGACACCAGGGCTTTTGTTGCAAAATAGCGAGATTGAAGCCCATAGAACAGCTCTTCTTTTCAGTTTGTAAATTGCTTTGACTTTCCTCCCTTATATTTTCTTGGGCTAGAGATTTTCAGAATATTAGAGATGAAGGGATTTATTCGAAAATGTTGTGCTACGGTCCTCATTTTTCGATGAATACTCTTTCTGTCTCTCTGTGGATCATAATCATATTACAAGTTACTCCCTTTGTAACCCCTTCCTTTTACTCAATGTGACATTCCTTGCCCAGAAATTCTTTTTCATCTCACTAAATCTACTACTAAATAATACGCAGAACAAAAGAAGAGAATTGTCTGTTTTCTGCCATATCAATTACAGTGAGGTTTTTTATTTTATTTTTTCAGGCTCTATCATGTTTCATGTACGAAGGCGACCTCCGGATTTTCATCCTCGGAAAAGAAAGAAGAAACCAGGACGAAGAGCCGATGAAGATATCGGGAGCGGCTACCGTGGCAGCTACGATGGACAAATGGAACCTCTCCTAATTGAACTTTTACCCGGTAAGCCGTACATCCCACTTTCTGTGATTTGATTTTCCCCTTGAACAGCCCTGACATGACATGACTTGAGAACGGACACATGAAACTCTCGCTCAAATTGACAATTCAGTGAAGAATTGGCGTTCCTCTGTTTCTGCGGGTGTGTAGGAGTTTCCGACTATGCACGTATCTGTATCTGTTGGTACAATGAAATATTTTCTGATTACTACAACCGCATTCGCTATGTGCTGACACACTCACAGCAGTAATGTCAGACGAGCTTCTGATCTTTCTTTCATCTGTCTCCGTCTATGTACATTTCTAAGTGTATATAGGCATCCTGCTGTAAATACATCTATCATACGCCTTTGTTATACCCGGAATGCACGATGTGGTAGCACGCAAAAACGTACATTCTACATTCCATTTTTAGGACTTGAATATAGTTGGTTGATTTAGTACAGTAGGTGATTCAGTGATACTTTGATGTGCCACGCTTTGATTCTTTTGTCGTACCGCAACTTTTCTACCAGTAAAGTAACACAACTATCACTCTATAGTCTCCAAAACCTTTTGTTATCCAAGTCCAAAAATCACGTGAAGAATCTTCTAATCTTCTAGTGTAAATAATGCACCCATGCTGAAGCTGATGAATCAAAAAGGAAGATCCTTTGAAGCATTTTATTTTGTAGATGTAGAAGAGACCAAGCTGTAAATGGCACAATGGATAAATGAAACTACTAGGCTGGGAAATAAAAGAAAGCCAGTGCCATTCTTGTTTTATTATTGAAGCTTTTGTTTACTTTTAATGTTCAAAAGTATGTTTTACATGTTTACTGCAGCCTAAAGATATATGATATTATAATTGTGCAGATTACAGATAGTAGAAACTACATGAATACTTTTACATAGGTTGGCATGTAACAATTTAGCAAAAGCATTTCAAGGCAATAATTTTACTCCAAATATTTTCTTTGATACAATTTTGTATTGTGTCAGTAGTTGTATAAGAGTATGTATTACATGAGTAACTCTGAAAATTCAAAGTGAAAGCAATAAAGCATAGTGCACACTCTATGGCAGTCCGCAGCGTAGTTCTTCATTCACTTTTGTGAATACAAAATTGTAAATACTGAAAGAAAGACTTAGGAAAAGGTAATGAAAATATAAGTAAACCGACACAAGTGCCAGTATTGTATTCCTTTGAAATTGAAGTCTTTTTTGTCTGGTCGGGCTTTTCTCGAGTATGTCCAGTCTGACTTATACTGTAACGGTACCTACTAGATATATGCAATATTAAATTCTATATATACATTAGGTACAATAGTGAATTAGTGTCAATAGTGTCCCTCGCTCAACACGGGCGTGCATACATTTAAAGCTACAATCTTCCCTCTATTTCTTTATTTTTTTCTCAATTTCACAACCTCCCGATCCCCCTTCTTTAATTATTCTCCTAATTTTACTAAACTTTACCCATTATTCCACTATAAAAAAACCTGACCCCCTCCTGACCCTACCTGTACTTCATTCTTCAAAAAAATTACCTATACAATTACTTACTGCAAGAATGGGCTTTTCAATGAGGGCACAGACCAGTGCACTAGTCGGCTACTTCTTTGAACAAAACAATAATTTTGAAATCATACATGATTGTTTACAGACACAAGAAAATAAACGCTCCTACTTTTCATATAACAAAATTATGTTGAGATCAATATCAATTTTGGTACAGTCAAAGGGTGTAACATAGCGTAACTGGATACTTGACTTTACAAGTTGAGTTGAAATATAAAATAACATTAGAAATATGTTGTGAAGATGCCTACATAACTACTTACTTATATTGAAACTCCATTTGTCTTTACAATTTATCGTTTCTACATGGAAACCCCATGTCGGAACTAATAGCTATAGAAATGCGATCTTATTTTCTGTTTACTTTCCGTCGCAAGTACAGTGTAGGAGACTCAAGGCAAGGTGGTAGAAATAAAGCGAGAGAGTGAGTTCTTATACTCAGATGACTCATGTCTCTTGCAAGTTGCAAGAATGCAACTTTCTCAATTCTCAAGCTCAACAAGTTCTACATTTTAGTATACACTTTTCCGATTCCGTTTCATCTTCCATCCACTTCACTCTGCCTTAAGAAAGTACGAAGGCCCCAGGCATGCTGCATTCTCAAAGTTTATTTCAACACTTGTTTTGCTCCGGAATACCCGTCGATGTTTCTGATACGATGTGGGTTGCCTCTCTCCAATATTTATTTTCCAAAATGTAGTACTCTTTGATAAAGTTACTATTAATAACACACATGCCTGCAATCGTCCTTGTAAAGAACATCAAATAGTCCGTACTCTGTACACGTGTGATTTTTTTCATACACAAATTTTCCACGCTACGATCGTTGAAGATCAGTTTTGAGTGAATTCAGTGGAAATACAATAATTATATTGACTACCCAAGCATCAAGAGTAGAAACAGAAATGTATTCCTTCAGACCTATTAGAATATACAGATAACCCTATGTGTTTCCACATGAAATTGTATTGTAGGTCATTGCTCACATTTTTATACTTTGTAATTCTAAGGATATGGATATGTATTTATTTTATCGAGTTCAAAGATTGAGTCTGTGTTGTGAAGTTGTGTACATACCTAGCTTTACATATAGCAATAGGTACTAGGTATGTGTTTCAAATGACATTGCTTAAATATGCATACACATTTTCTTTCGAGAAATACAAAGGTTGCTTCCTTTTCTCTGTAGAAAGCGTAATAGCTATCTTTTTCGATCAAACTATCTTTATTTAGTTTATAGTCAGTATATTCCATTCAAAATACTATCACAACTACTATCTCTTCTATGTGTAATATTACATTGAGCGAATTTCTTTATAGGAAATTACATGACTCTCTCTCTCTCTCTTTGCCAGTTTGACAAGAAAATTTTCTCATCTCCTCTTTTCTGAATTAAATATTGCTTTCTATCACTTACTTGTCAGGTGCATATACAGTCAGAGTATACAATATTCAGTTCAAAAAACCTTACTCTAGAATAAGAAGCAGCAGTTCTTTATAAAAATATAATATTAGTGTACTTTGCGTTTGGGTAATTCAATTGAGACGTCCAATATCTTGTGACACACGACAACATGATGACGGTGTATTATTACACTGCATTATAAAGTATTCTGCAAAGCCTCTTTACAAACTCCCCTTGTCCTCTTAAGTTCTCTTCCTCTTATGTTGGCATCTATTAAAATCTATTCACAAACCACATCCATTATCCATTACTACTACATACAACTACAAAGCAACCCTTTTTCAAAATAACTGCTAGTAAATTATAAGGTATATGCTATATTCCTCAATTCAGTCTCTTTGCACTCATAAATACATAAATACTGCATAGCTTCTACATAGTAGTTCAAAGTAACCTCATGTTTCATACATTGAAGGCGGGTCGTAGTAAAAATATTGGTTGGGCTGCTGGGGTCTATGTGCGCCATGGAGAAAGGCGATGTTATATATGTGACATGATTATCTATTTCACTTTTGCGTCCAACTTACATACTCTGTTTACAATAAGACATGGCATATTATACGTTCTTTTAGTGTGGCATAATACATTATGTAGCACGTACCTATGTTTGTATATGTGCATATATAGTGGGCCAATGCCAATGTTGCTTATGTTAGTTATTCATTGCTATCACATCGCATCAGACAACACGGGCCATGCATGGACAGATAAGAAGGCAAGTTTTTTGTATGGTAATGAATACTAACAGGCAGGTTCGCCCACAACATTAGTAGCAGTGACATTCTACACACAATAAAACAAGACACACAGCTATGGACAGGTCTTTCTTCATCATATTGATTTTTTCTTGCCCAACGATTTATTTTCGCTTTACAAGGAGATACTCATATTGCAAGTATTTGTGTCACTGTGTAAAACTGTACTACATATTATCTGTATACAGAGTCTGATTTTAGGTTAAGGAAAGAGAGGAGTTTAGCGTAAGCTCTGGGGAAAGTTATTGTGTTATGGATGTGTGTTTGTCAGGTCAGTCTCTCTGAGGGAGGATATAGAGACGAATGGTAGAAAATGACTGGGATGAATGATAATAAATAATAGTAAGTCACTTGTGTAGCAATGAAATTATATTGTTGTCTTCCTGCCACACATACAGTGTGTGTGTTTAGTTGTGACTGATTGGTCGAGTGAAAGTCATGTCTTGTGTAATGGACATGAGATGGGTGTTCGAATAAGAGTTATGTTGTACATTCATCTTTGTGATAGTCTGATAGTTATAGAACACGATGTGTACTCATTTCATTACGCTCATTCTATATATACTTAATACTTGTAATACGAACTATTTCTTCAACTACTTCCATTACTTCATATCATGATTGAGTGAGACACGAACACGATCAAATTTTCAAATGGTCTGTGTTCTTCTAACTTTATTATTTCATGTTACATTTCCTCCTGGATTTCTATCCTCTTGTTTCAGAGATAATGTCTATTGTTTCCTGTGGAGAAAACAACCTTTGACCAATAATATTCACATTAATTTAGTTAAGTAATAGCGCAATTATTGTTGTGTTGAGATTAGTGCTATCTTTAGAGCAATTTTGTTAAATGATATTGTATAATAGGTTACAGCCAAATCCACCTCATTGAATTCAATGTTGTAATTAATTGCTGAAACTATGCTGAAACTTAGGTACTTAATGTTTATTTCCTTTTATGAATTTCTCTTTGCCATTACATTTACCATTAGTCATTAGTAGATAAACGATTGGCTTGCTTAATTGGAAGGAAAACAGGATAATGCACGCACACATTGAAATTGTCAAAGAAATTAGAAAGAAAAGAAGGAAGGAGGATGCACAGTGATTGCATTGGGAAGAGGCTGAATGTTTTAAAGAAAATTGGTCTAGCCTAAAAAAAAGAAGAATCCGGGTCAAGCAAACAGGAAAGAAGGAATACTAAGGGTACGACATTGCGAGATAAAATTGAATTGTCTCTTTTACGAGTATTGTTATCCGGAATATTGTGGCTGCCTTTGAATGCATTAGGAAAGCTGAGAGATTTCAAGATAAAGACGTATAGACACAACCACTCTCCTCATTTACTTTCTTCGTGCAACCTTCCAAAAACTCTAATAGTGTTCTTCAGCTTATAGGAATTTCAAGTTTTTACAACTCCACTTGACTATAGAGTACTAATGCCAGAGTAATGCACTTTCTCACAGACACTCTCCAGCTATATGTACTCTTATGCTACTCCTATATTCAAGAGGCATCCATTTGGAAGCACTTTGAAACGATATTGATATGCATTGTAATTTTATGAGGCTCTTTTAGAATTTGCTGATCGTAATGCACGTCGAAGTGGGATAGAATGAAAATGATTTCAGGTTTTCCTTGAAATGAAGTTAACTGCACACGGACGAATGTAAAGAATTGTGGATTGAGATTTGCACGTAGTTTCTGTAATACATAGAGTCAAGGGAAAGAGCAAGCCAGAAAGAATGAATTATAAAGTTGCTTTGTAAGTAAGTCACTTTTCTCTTTGCGTTTGTTTAGCTGTTGGATGGAATAAAGTCGAGTTCTACATACACTACCCCAACTTTAACCCTAGGGCAGTGAATGTTTTGTGCTGTATCCGTGAACCTCTGCCAGAAGAATTTTAATACAGGATTAAAGTTAATGAAAACATGAATTTTTATGAGGAAACTGCAATCTTGAGTTCGTACACGACTCTTCTGACTGCAATACTTTTGCAGTTACTATTTCTGGTGTAGTATTTGTATGGAAGTAAATTGGCGTGTTGTGGGTGGGTGGTCTTGGTTTTCTCTCTCTGTCTGTCTGTGGTCGCTGGCTCTTAAATCCAGAAAATGAATTCCAGGAAAAGTCGAAAGTCTTTTTCTCCTGTCGAACATAAATCCATTGCATTGCTGTATTTTATACCTTAACCGACTTTCGCCGCTTTCACCGCAGGAATTTGTTGTATATGAATGTACTTACATTCTTTCCTATATAGTGTAGTATTTTCATTTCATTTTACTTGTTATAATATACGCTGTGCCATGATATGATTACAAATTCTGGAGAAATTCATCCAGAGGGACGGCTGAACCGAACAAGAGGATTATAATTACTTAGGTTTAGTTTTAGGCAACTTGAGATTTGAGATTAGCTAATTACAAATATAACTCTACGAGGAATTACTTTCTCTTCATGAAATACGAAATCCCAAGCAATGCTTTCCACTAGTTTCCACACAGGTGCAACCTTAACAGAGTTGTCTTTCAGGGGAAATTAACGAAGGGATAACTAAATGCGTCGTTGGAGTAGCAGTTTGTTTTAGGTTGTGGATGGATGGATGGAAGTAGACTGCAGTTAATTATTTAGAAGTATAGAATGAATAGATGTGTAATGGTTTTATACCATAGTCTCCTGTGTGTTGTTCAGCTTGCCTTTACGGACTTTACTTATCTAATAGCTTCAAGCAACGTATTTTACTCTTAAATATTCATTGCTTTGAGTGGATCCAATAAATTATGTAAAGACAAAACAGTTTCCTTGCTTTATTACAATCTACACCACCACCCTTCTCCATGTGCATTGCCCAATTTCTTCAAACCAGCCAGGTATACAAATTGTACATACATTGTACTTGCTTTCCTTTTCCTGCCACACTGAAATTACTATTAAATTTGCTAGTTCTAGTAAAGAAAGTCTGTACTAAATAAAAGCTGACGGAGGTATGTATGTATTGGCTTTCCCAGTTTGTTTGTATGTAAATATATGCAATGCACACGCCTCTTCAATTTCCATGTTCTTTACTACAACAAGTATACTACACTTCGTGCAAAGTTACATAGTACTTCGTACAGTACAGTTGTACCCATGATAAAAATATTTTGTTATAGTTTGTTCGTGTGCCTTGAAATTAAAAGTCTCTCTGGATGGTGTAAATATTTTATAAGTGCATTAATGTTCCTAATTGTTTGCACTATGGGAATTTGTAGTTTCAGTTCAGACTCTCTACCATGTGTACCTGTGCCCACATGTTGGGAGTGATGTGTCTACAATGTATTGTATGAATGTCACTATTATCACATGGTGGTTGTATATACACAAGAGATTGCCAACAAAGGATGTATATGGGTAGATTCCATAGGCGTAGACAGGATTTGGTTTCGGGAGGCAAACTACCAATACACGTACAAGTGCTTATTATTGTTGCTGGTAGCTCGACAAATATTAACTAATTTGAGCCAAAATCAACCAAAAGTACATAAAATTTGCACGTAGCACTAGAAAATGTGCGATTTCTTGTCTTTTCTGGGCAAAATAACCTGGGATTTCGTGAGGGACATTGCCTGTATCCTCATTGCCCCCTGCCTACGGTAGTGGTTGATTTGACACATATTTAATACAATGATTAAGGGTTTTATTCAGGCAGTGGGTGTGAATATTGAGGCAGATACAGATAAAAAGCAGGAGAGTATAATTTATAATGGAAAGATAGCTAATTGATTTAGTAGAGGATTGTTACTATCATCTAACTAGGTAAAGGAGTAGTCTGTTGTGTAATTGTGTTATATTCCCAAGCTAATTTTCCATATACACAATGTGTGTGCTATTGAGTAAGTACTTTTTTAGTGCAGTTGAGGAATAGAATATAAAGGAAGGTTTGTAGCATGGTAGCGGACACATCTGTTCGTGTTTACTTCAACTCAGCTTAATTTTCTCTTTTTTCATTGTGTATACATCAATGTTCTGTGTAGTATGTATGGGTTTAATAACGTTGTGTGGACTAAATTGAGTTTGATTATTCCATGGGGGTTTGGGCACAGAGGATGGAGCAGAATGGCTATAGGTTGCCCTTTAGTTGTTGACTGAGTGTATGAGTGAAAGAGAGAAAATAAGGTTTAAGTAATGAATCCTTTAATTGGAAAACAACACAGACTCAGAACAGTTTTCTATAATATAATATAACACTCGTCCATTCCATGCACCACAGTGGTCTAAACAACTACTGTTTTGTTGCTTAGAGTCCAGTAGTGCTTGGGATTACATTTTACTTACTGGGAAAGACTGTAGTTGGATTTTGTATTGGGCACATTACACTACTGTCAAGTTATTTGTAGCAAAATCAGGGCCTAGGTCTTTGGGCTAATGAGTTTTTATGCAGTACAGGATGAGAAATGTTTTATGTGCAGTGCACCTTTATTAACATGTTGTCAGATGCACTTGAACTATCCCCAAGAATTAGAACCAGGCAGGACCGTGGACTTATGTAACTAACCATCCTAGAATCCTAGTGGAGGTGCTAATAACTTTATTTACGCGGATTGCAATATTAAGGGCTTGTAGAATGCACGATGCCCAGGGTGGTATCCAGACAGAATTCATTTAGTAGACTCAAATTAAACATGGAACATGAATCTATTACAGTTATTTTATTAGCAAACTACAAAGTATGTAATTATGTTCTATAACTATGTGCCTTTACTATTGTGTACGTTATTATTGGAAAACAAAGATGTTTATATAACATTTACCTTGTTCTACTTTCACTATTGTATATGAAATTTACTTTTGATGTTGCTCATCTGGCTGATCAAAGGGAGACAAAATAAATTTCGGAGGATTTGAGGATTTAGTTGGACTTTGACAATGCGAGGATACATGTGCAGGAGTAGGACTGCCATGCAAGGTTTTAAGAGTATGGTTTCTGCCGTCTTTTTCTAATATTTCTTTGGTTTGTGTAATTTGGCAGATGGAAGTGAGACAGGTCGGAGAATTGCCTTGGAGTCAGATGTGACGGAGGTTGGGAGCGAATGGGGTGGTCTGACACTTGCGGGATTACGACCTAGACATTGTGTGGTAGCAAGCACCGAAGGGATTGTGACCGTCACACCGTCTTCTCGGGATGCAGACATTTACGTAAACGGACAACGCATCTATGAAACCACCTTGCTACAACATGGAACCATCATTCGCTTTGGAAGAACTCACTATTTTAGATTTGCTCAGAGAGGAGGACCCAATGCTGGAAGACCTTTTTCAGAAAGGTGAGAAAATGAAATATAAAAGTCACAGTGATTCATTGCATACCGTGTGTATCGTGTGTCAGAATTAAAAGCGCACTTCCACCGGGAATCGGGATATACGCGATTTGTTTACTTTATAAGGAATGTAGTCCACACACTAAACTTAATGTCAATCCCTGCCCTTTTCTTCCATTCACGAACTTGTCACTTCTTAGAAGCCAATTTCTGTGAACATATTATTACCGTAACATTTCTTTTATTACGTACAAAATGTGAATGTTTTGCACTTGATTTTGTAGAGCAAACGATTACCTGCTTATGTCGCTTCTTACATGTGACCTTCTAACCTATATATATTATAGGTGAGTTAGGCCTGAACTGCATATACTTGGCAGTGACCTAATTGCATTTAACGTCGAATTAAATGCATCATATTTTTATGCACGATTATTACTCAGTTTTCTTAATCTTTTATGTACCTAGTACTGGTATGCAGTATGCACTAATTCCTTGTAAAGATTATTGCTGTTTACATGTTGTAATAATTTTAGGCAATGATTTGCAATTGTTTTTATGACACTTTTTTAATTTTATGTGTTTTCATGTATTCGTTGTTTGTAGTTAACCCTGTAAACTAGAATTTTTGTTTTTATGCTTGCAATGTATAGGGAAGTGATCGAATCCTCGCCAACAATAACTGGAATGGGACCCGTCGGTGGCATGTCAAATATTGCAGGTGGAAGCGTAACCCAATCCCCACCAATGTCCCCTTCTCATGATGATGTGCCAAGGTAAAACTTTCCCTTTTTGTTGCCTTGTAAAATCCTTATTTGTCATATTTGTCATAATTGAAAACCTTTAATCATTCTTCCAATGCTTTAACCATTAATATTTTAATTAGTAAATTACAGATTACAGGTGTTGCATAAGTTGCATGGTTGAATAAGTTAAAATTGAAGAGTATAATATCATTACCAGTTTTAATAATTAATTGATAATTATGGATTTATTTTGGGATTGCAGAGTTGTTCGACCAGATTCCATATTGCCGGCTACATTGGAACTTCCGGAAGCAGGCGAAGAAGGTTTTCTTGCATCGACGATAATTAATGTATCGCCAACAACTTTGCAATTTAAGTTGGCCCCCACGTACGCTCTTTATTTGGCAGCTCGCTATCGAGCAACAACGCATTTCAGACCGGAAGCAACGCCTCATGAACGAGCTCATTTACTTTCCACTTTTCTCCTCCGAGTCTCCCACATTCTAATGCAAACAATTCAAGAAAGAAATTCGGACGCAAATAGTTTAGCTTTCTGGATGGCTAATTCATCGGAATTGTTGCACTTTTTAAAGTCAGATAGACAGATCGGAGCTTTTTCTTTGGAAGCCCAAGATGTTCTAGCAGAAATTGTTCAACTCGCATTTCGACATTTAGTAACTTGTATTCAGGCCGAGTTGTCAAATTTAATTGGACATTTTCTGCTTGAGAGAGATGATGACGATGACAATGCAACCACACCGGTAAGCATTCTCACCACCTTTCACTCCAACAAGTAGCACCGTATGTAGTTTTGTGTAGGACAGATATACCTAGTCAGCATGGGGGTTTGAATTGAAAAGTTGACATGCATAATAAACTTACAAACGTGGGTGGCCAAGCAAAAAAAGCACGAAATTGCATTTCTGCAGTCACATTTGATAAACACTATTTGTGAATAGAGCACAAAATGAAAAAAAAATGTCAGTTAATTAATATTTCATTAAAAAGCATTTAAATGTGGGGGGTGGGGGGTCCGATTCTCAAAATGTGTCCTTGAAATCTAATGAATATATTATAGCATGTATAGTACCAAGGGAAATTACTCTTGGTACTACTTGGTGTTCATGAATGTCCGGTCTCTATGCAATTGAATTAATTGGTGGCTGTATTTGTATTTATTCATGGGAGAGAACGACATAAAAATTGATTTTAAATTTAAATACTACTTGCATGTTTACGTAAAAGCTGGTATGAAAATTGAGAATGTGACAGTCAGTTGTTTTTCTATTTTATTGATCAGTTACATACCTAGTATGTAGTTGTAGTTGCATTTACTGTATTAATTCTCTTATTGTTTGCTATCAATTAGAGTAATTAAGTAAATTAGTGTGGTTATTTACGCGGGACAAATAATAGTAGGACATTGATTTATTAGGTCCGATGAACATGACAGTTTTGTGCGCAATAATAGTTATTTGATGCAAGGCTGAAAAAGGGAAAAGGATTAGTTTGAGTGAAAGGTTATCTTTCGAATTCCATACAACTGCCTTTTCCCTGAGGATTATTCTCACATGTCCCAATCAGTTTAATTAATACTGTGGGATTCCAGTTATTTAGAAGGGCTAGGTAGGCCTACTAAATATTTTGTATGTACCTAAATTGATTTCTACCGATTCCTACATCCTATATATACCTAGGTATACGAGTTTAATTTAATCAAAGCGTAATTTAATGCCCGTCATGTCCAACATGTTAAGAGGAAAGCATTAGTGCCAGTCAATTCTCGAGCAGATCCCCAGTGTTTGATATTAAAGCAAATATTTATTTCAAAGAATATGTAATAAGCCTTTCTTTGACATGAAACATGTATTTCAGTATTTCCAACTGGGATTACCCTTTATAATATTCTAATATTTGTCAGTTATGCATGCATGAGGAGCGAAAAATAATTATTTGAAGTTTAGGCTAAGGCTACAGTCAGTGGAAATTCATTTGTACAAGCAGTCGAAGCAGTATTGCAAATATTCGGATTAAATTAAATTTGCATTATTTAAAGCAATCTAAAAACGGGTTTCCTTTCCACCCAATGTGGATTTATGTAAATTCCTGCCTGGAGACAATTCTGTCTGGCTTGCATACATCCCACTAAAGAGGTACTACTATATAGGTATTCCCTTTATTTCCCCACGTCTAAATTTTATAATGAAATGGAATTTGAAAACGTGCTGTTTGCATAAATAATAAGTTTAGTATGATGAAATGGCGAAATAGAAGACAGAAACACACATTGACTACAAAATACAATTTTTATAAATTCTGCACGTGTGCATCCTTTTGATTACAGTTTTGCGTTTAACACTAGCTAAGGCTCTTCTATTGAAGAGTGAGCAAAAAGAATTTTGCAACTTAACTCTCCTTAACTCATTTTGTAGAGTTTTACTGAAACTATAATTCAATAATTTGGTATATAAGAGTTTGCATGTATATTATAGTATACTTTATAGACAGAAGACTGCCACGTCCTATTCATTCTTTATAGTTTATAGTTACTCCTCCCTTTACTAAATAATTTTGACTGTATTTACGAGGATTGAATGTACACTTTGAGAATTGCACGTAGGCGATCATTGTTATTCAATTACAAAATAAATGTCTGTGAGTTGCGTGTGCTGTCTTTGTGGAAGTTTGTAATGAAGAAATGGAATCGTTAATGACACGATGGCAATGTCAGCGATACGTTTCCGAATGTTCACGTCACAAACAACCACCTTAACTAAAATGACGTTTATGACCTTGCGTTTTGCGCCCATGTAATAATTATATCTGTATGTAATAATGTCATCGATTACACATTAGTTTATCTGTATTGGGGAAAGTAGGGAAACACCTAGAAAAATAATTAATCAGCCCGGTGAACGAATCATAGTAGAAGTTAACTCAGTTAACCCAATTACATAAATATACCACCTCAAACTTGCTCCATAAACGAAGAGGATTGATCCTATGCTTAAACTTTTATGTGTATTCGCCCTAGTAAACGTACATAGGGTTCTTTTTTACTAGGTACTTGTATAAGGGTTTCATTTGTTTTGTTTTTGTTTTACTTTAGATGTTGGGAGTTTTGGGTTCTGCCATGACACTGCTGCGGAGATGCCGAGTCAATGCCGCCTTGACCATTCAGATGTTTTCTCAACTCTTCCACTTTATTAACATGGCCATTTTTAACAAGGTAAATGGGCTTCCTATTCAAATGATATTGCTGTAATGAAAATTATAATAAAAAGTATTTACATATAGGCTCTCTTTACATACTATACATAAACGGGTGGACTGTACCCAGAAAACATTTCTTCTCTATAGTAAAAGTAAATAAAACGGAGTATTAAATCTTGAAGGGCAGATGGACGGGCAACTCTCTATACGTTGCTTCTAAAAAGGCGTAGTTGGAAGTTCGCACAGAAAAGTCTATTTTTACAAGTAGGTATATCCGTTAATCCTGCATAATGCACTATGTGCTTACTTTTACTTTGCGTGGAGCAACTTTGGAAAAAGTCTTTGGTTTAAAAGGATACTAATAGTAAAAGTAAGTTAGTATATAAAACACAATGACTCGTAAACAAAGTGCATGGTGAAAGTTGTGCGTTGTTTGTTCATGTCATGTTTTATATGCATTGTCCATTAAGGGAATATCAAGTATGTAAAGCAACCGGAGGGCAATTTTTATTATAGACATGGGAATCTATGTTGACAATGTTTTGAAGGACACACGACAGGACAAGGATGCATTATACGCGATTAACGCTATTGCTCTCTATGCATGCATCTTGTGTAATGGGATGTACTGATGTACAGTAAGAAGACGTAGAAAACTACATCACGCTCCAATCTCTTCAACATTTTTTTGCCCATGACCAGCTTTGTCCTTTAAATTCGGGTTTAGGTGGGTGGTATGGTGGTGGCAGTATTTACTTGACGTATAGTGGATGAAACGCTTTAAATGAATATTTTACTAGAATCTACTATAATGTATAAGGTCACCCATAAATTCATTTAATACTTCAACAGCTCGTCAAGCGATTAAATGGACGAAAAACTACTTTCGACGCGATGACAGAAAATTTACTCTTACTTTTATTTCTATGCCTCTTCAGACCCGACAGCTGCGTCAGACAGGGCGAAACACATTTGTTGTGCAGAAATCAATTTAACATTTTTGCGAGAGATGAGTATATTTCTTCTTGTGTTTTAGCATATGAAAGCTTCTTTAGATTTTGATGTGGCACATTAACTACTAACCGCAGGGTGTATTTAACTTTTCCTTGAGTTTTGTTTAACATGTTTTAACTGTGTCATGCACTACACGCTACATTTCACGTTCAGTTTACAAATAAATGGACTGTGATGTGAATTTGGCATTTGCTTCACGAGCTGTGACAAATAATGCCATCTAAAAACAAAGCACAGGCTTTTACTTAAGAATCCATCCTTGCCTTGTCAAGTTGTACAAAGAAGAATATAATCGTTGTACATGTCTGTTGTTGTACATGTCTGTTGTTCTGAATATACTGATACAACTACAACACTTTTTCTTCTATAAACCAAGCAAAGGACATAAATCCTAATCTATTTAGTTGTTAGCTCTCCTAAGCTTTTGTTTACCAGGATTGTCATCTTATTTGCCTCAAGTCGCTTTACTCTCTTGGCGTTGTAAGTCTCTGGCTCTGACAGTGCTGTTTAGTATCTGTATGCGTGTATATACTTTCTATCGTGCATTGTAGCTACTTTGTGTCATTTGAGGACAACAGAATCACACAAAGGGATATTTTTAGCTGTAGCTGTGGTGTACCTTCTTAAATAAAAACTACGTCATTTTTAATCCGAAACGTTGGATTAGTATTTACTCATTGAAAGCCACCACCAAACCAAAACTGCCACAACTCTCTGTCTATACAGAGAAAGAAGTCAAGACAAAGGGTAATAGACCGTAAACAAAAGTTACTCTTGTGTAAGATGAAATAGACACAAGATTTTGGTTTTTATACAGAAATTGCAACCAACCATCTAACTAACAATGACTCGTATGTACTATACTTAAGTAAAATTATTAGGTATTGCGCTTTCCTGCCCTGGCTGTCCTTTCACCACTTTCATCCTAAACTTTCTTTAGGCAGGACGGATGCGGCTTGTTATTTGTCTCTCTTTCTTTATAAGTTGACTCTGTACTCATCCGTTCTTATTTCCTTTTCCACTATGCATCAAAAGTAGGAAATTCAGTCGGAGTAGCAAAAATTGGATTAAAAATGGTTGCAACTGTAACGGTAGAGAATCAAGAGAATCAATCTCTTACTTACAGAATACGACATAGACACAAAGACTCAATAAGAGAAAGAGAGTCCTTTGTGAATCGCATTCGAACAGAAACAATAATTGCATTCAATTGCCTTCTACTCTTCAGTTCTAATGACAATCCGACTATGTGTGTACTTATAGTCTGTATATGGCACATACATACAAATAGTCGCTAATATTGTTATCCTGCATTTACATCCGTGTACAGTCACAGTCAAATACAGTGTTTAGAGTTTCAGTTGACGTTAATTAAAGATTACAATGTAACCATAATATACCTTGGTAAGTCATTACTCTCGTACTATTACATAGTATAGCGCATCTTTCTTTTAACATTAAATTGATGTACCTATGCACACGAGGCAATTATTTGGAGCCAGACCATTATAGTAGACATGCACCATCAGTAAGTATATAAAGTCAATTATAACGGGTTTCACAGACTGGAAGATTTATTACTATGTTATACTAAGTGACATTCAATGTTTTTGCGAACAGCAATTTTGGTAAAGTGTGTCACTGATAATTGCTCAAGTTTTTGGACAGCGATTCAAGAGTAAAAAAATGAAAAGTATGATATTCCTTGAGATGACATTTTTACACTTCGTAGGTTTTGCTGATTTGTTTTGGCATCGAAATTCTCTAATAAAAGTAAATACAGATATAAAGCGAAGTATTATAATCAGACTATGATTTTCTTAACATTTTTATTTTTGTTTTGTAGTTGATCGGAATGGACGGTCGGAATTACTGCAGTCGCGTTTGGGGAAATCGACTTCGCAGACGTCTCAATCGAATTGAAACTTGGGCTGAAAAGCAAGGACTCGAGTTGGCAGCTGATTGTCATCTTATTCGGGTCGTTCAAGCATCTCATCTTCTACAGGTCTGCACAACTTTAACAAGCATAATAAAAATACTTATATTATACATATCTAGTAAATAAATACAAGTGCTCCTTCCCAATATATATACTTCTCCCTGGGAATACCAAAATATATTCATGTTATGTGGCAGTGACAAATTTATCTCGTTGAAAGATTCCTACAGGGAACTAACAGATTGGTCACTCAGTCGCCCCCTTAGCTAAACTAACAGACGGAGAATCTCTTGAATCTCATAACTTATAAATAACGAGTGTTTGTTCAGTACAGCCTACCTACATATAAAAATGCAGTTAGTTTCAAAACAACTCTTTTCTTCCACTTGTGTTGCTCTCTGACATTTTCGGTTTCTAATATTTTATTTAAGTATTTCTTAGTAACTTCAATGATTTCGCTTGATGTGCAAATCCAAGAATTGTGCGTCTCGGCCGTCTGTAAACACTCACAATCACCTATACCTATAATGGTATGATGATATTGCAAATCCCTATAAGAAAGAAAGACGTCCCTATAGACGAATTGGAATTTGTGGGAAAGTTTTTTGTAGTGTAGGCAGTTAGGTTCACGAAGTTCACTTTCGAGTCTTTGGCAAACAAATATTTGCAAGCACTTTGCAAATAATTGTTCTTTTTTACATTGTCCAGTTAGCCAGTATACTCGAACGATGAAGTTCAATAGGGTGCTGGACATTCAAATGTAAAACGTAATGCATTCGCAGAATCGACGATGTGTTTGTATAATGTACTTAGGGCCCAGGAGAAAGTAATGAAATAATGTATGTATCTTAATATTATCTGTGTTTGTCTTTTGTACCTATACCCAACAATAATGGCTATAGTAGAAATAATTACGTATATTATACTACACATGAAAGAAAACCCACAAAAAGTTTTGTGTGTTTCGTAAATAGTTAAAGCATTTTACTGGCAGTCGAAATAATTCAATGTCGTTGTTAGAGCTAAAGTAAACTTGTGTTTTATTGTAGTAGGTTAGTGTATTAGTAGTAGAGTAGCCAAGTGCAATTAAAATTAATGAGTTGTTCAACAGTGCACGTCACTAATGTGTTAGCAATAAGACACACACAGTACGGTAGAAAAAAAGTACCTGTGGTGTGACGGCTTTCGCAATTGACATTGACAATTGGTAAATACTCTGCAGGACAATATGTCTCGCATTAAATTGTTTGTAATGAAATTGATTACTGTGTGTGTGGATGCCCCACTCTGCTCAATACCACTCACCCACTGCAAAATGCTACTAACTAAATAGTACAACCAATTATACTGCTATTATCAGACAAATACTCAAGGACAATTTGTATTATTAGTATACATATACCAAAATGTATATATGCGGTTTATTTTTATTTTTTGTTATTTTTGTTGATCTACAGGCTCCAAAGAATACAGCAGATGAAGTGGCAACAGCTGCAAGTAACTGCTTCAAACTTAACTCTTTACAACTACGAACGCTTCTTATGAAATATCAATACGAGGCTGATGAGATTCCTATTGCCCCCGAAATTCTGGAGAATGTCATACATGTAAGTTTCGAAAGTTTTCAAATTGTTTTTTTAAGATTCTGAATGTATGTGTGTATATGATTTTTATGAATGTTTCCTGTATTATACAGTTGCAAGTAGTTGAACATAATATATCATATACATTTGTACAAAAGAAAGAGTCAGGAAAAAAATATATTTGAAAGTCTCTCTCTGTTGAGCAGCAATGTAAAAGTGGATTACCTACCTAAGTAAATTGTAGACACTTGTAGATACAAGGATATGGCATTCTATACACAAAGTGCATATAAAATTTACAGAAGCTTATAGAATATACATGCCCAACCTCATTTTCTAAATACTATTCTACTATTCAAGTCAATAGAAAGAGGACTTTCACAAATGTACGTAATTCCCTTGATGTACGAAAATGTAAGACCCACCAACAAATGTCATTGTAATGAGATTACGCGAATCAAATAGAAGCAGATAAACGAGAAGCAAATAGTACTAAAAAATAACAAGCAAAAATGTATCTTTATTATTTGCAAGCAAAACTTAAGCTTCACAGTCATTTTTATGACATTGTGACTTTACTTTTGTGACAGTACATTCTAAGTTTTTCGTGAGAATGTAGCAGGATTCAAAAATATGTTTCAACAAACTGTACAGTGAAATCAAGAGTAAATGCGCAGTTACCAACATTTTTTGTAAAGATGCCACCATAAGTTTGCAGACATCAGACATGTTAACTGAAATGAATACTATGGGAGGGAATGATGCACTGTTTGAGAACGAATACGGTTTATTAGACACACGGAAAACGGAAACGCATGATTTCACATTTCATATTGTGGATACCTAAATTGTTTTTGCATAAATAAGCCATTTCAGATATTGATATTTCATATCTGTAAATCAATAGATACACTACTGCCATAACAGTATTTCCTCATTCAGCACTATCTCTTGTTATTATACTGTGTTACTTTAACAAAACTTGTGCTGTTTATGAATGCTACTATGATATTACCGGTTGAAAGAATCACAAATATAAGTAAACAACTTTTTGTAGACACCCTTATCAATATTATTCAACTGCCACTCTTATTGGCACTTGCAAAAATCCCTGTGACACTATCATTGTAAATTGCAAATATTATGTAACCACATGTAAATAACAAGCTAGTAGTATTTAATGGTATTTACGGAGGAAAGGAAACTTGAAACAATTTTGTTCTCTTTACTTTGCTCGTTAGAAAGTTAAAAAAAAGAGCTGACAATGACACAGACCACATTTTATTGAAATAATTCCTGCTTTCAATCAATGCAAACATTAGATTGGACTTACATTCTATAGTTTCAGTTGAGTCATAGAAATAAATATTTGAATTGAGTGAGACGGTTTAGAATTTCATGGGTTTAATATCCCTGTGTCTAAAATGAGCCTTTAGGGAAAGTATCTTAAATTAATTGCAGTTTGGTTCGAGTATTCTAGTATAGCGGGTTGACTGGCCTGTCTTCTTTATTTGTGTTTATCGAGTATACATACAAGCCATGTCATTGGCAGACGTTTGTTTGGAAGGACTCCTGCCGGCTTAAGTTTTGTTTGACTGTAATAATTGCGTTGCTGCTGCCATTGCTATTATTCTTGCTGATGGAAGAGAAAACAAATCTCCTTCGATTGAATACACAGATTAGTTTTCAGAATCTTGGAGTTTGTAGGTGAAGAGTCACCAACAAACAAAGACACAACTCACACGTGCTCAACAACCGTCTTTCTTCGTCTTTCTTATTATTTCCCCATTCTTCTTCTCAAGCACATACACTCTCCAATTTCCACGCTTGGGCTTATTAGCAAAGTTTGTGGGTGAGGGGATTGCTTTCCGACGGCTACGGCACGGCTCCTGCTATGACATCATTGTTTAGCAAAAGCAACGACCGATATGAACTATCATCTGTACACAAAACATTTTTCCTGATTACTGCTACACTCTCAGTCGCGTCCACTACATCCCGTTTGTTTAATAAATGGCTACCATATAAGGATAGGGATAGAGGGATACATTCAATACACAGAAACACACATCCTGATTACAATATTATGTACAAATTGAGGCAGAATAAGTTAAGATACATATTATATCATAGGTAAGGTATGTATGTTTGCATATATCAAATATAGTTGTTGTTACACATTTGCATAAAAAACATACATGATATAACGTAGTGCGTGCACCTTTATAATAAGTGCAAAACCTGGTGCAAAACGATATTATGAATTGTACCATTCACTCATGTACTCCGATTACACATTATTGTGTAAATGCCGACTAAAATTAACAAGCAGACTTTTTTGCAAAGATTATTGTTGCAAATATTTGTTATTGGAGTTACAGATAATTCACTCAGTCAGCTATAGTATAGCAGTACAAGTACACAATACTCTAGGAAACCAAGTCTTGTCTGCATTATTATGTATTTTTGCTCACTGCGTTGTCTGTCAATGCACGTACATGTATAGAATAGTAGATGTTTTGCCGTTATCACACAGATTATTTAATTGCTGACTCTTCAAAAGAAATAAATGCAAACGAGAAAAACAACAACAAGAAGCTGATTACGTTTTTGAAGCAAATGAATTAATCTGTTTCAATTTGTTGTGAATCCGTTTTCTAACAATAAATTATGTTGTAGGCTTTCCCTTTGAAATGTTTCATATTACGTATATGTAGGTACTTATTCTAGCGTAATTAGTAAAAGAAGTAAAGTAGGTACTGTGATTGCATAAAAATAATTGTTGCAAGTTTTGTATTAGAGTGTAGGTATCTACGTTTACTATGTAAAGGAAAAAGGAAATGATTTGCTACAACATAAATGAAAGATTATAATTTAACACTGTACATGTTTGTCTGTGTCTGTGTATTATGAATGAGCAAATCTGTTTGTCAGACGGATAAAGTTGAGAATTGAAGTAAGTGAGTGAATAATTCGCGTTTAGCGTGGGTTGTGGGTGTTTTTTAATTCAAAAAGTGATGAGAATGAATGTTGTGGGAAGTGAGGAGAGGAGGGGGCTGTTGTTAATTACGCCATTCCAGTTTCGGTGTTCCTTACTAACGCTTTGCAAAGCATCAAAAGACAGACAAGTGAAATATTCTCAAGTTGCCATTACTGTATGCTACTGGTGTTGAAACAATATTTTTCCTATAACATGATATATTTGTAATAATAATACCTTTCAAACAGCTTCATTTTTTGTCCGCCCCCGCATTGTGTCGTTGTTGTTAAGTATAAAACTACAAGAAGTTTCAAATTCATCGGCAACGGATTTTAATTGCGAGTTTGAACTTGATTGCTCATTGCTTTGCGTAACCTTGTAGGATTTAATTAGCGAGAACAGAGTTTTACTTTTGCTTTTGCATACAAATTGTCTACTTACTCATACAGGGAATATGTACATTGAATAAAAGGAGCAACTTGCAGGTTTGAAAGGGAAGGTAAAGCATTTTTACGGATGTTTATGAGCTGAGACTCTGCTGAGACTGAGGATGAAATAAAATCAAATCAGGTTGAGCCTGAGTACAATTCCCAGTGTGTTCTTTGTTATTATTTTTATAATCGCACTACGTGTGTAGTAGTAGTACAGTAGTATAATAACTAATTTTCAAGTGAAGTCAGCTTAGCTTACTTTTACAGGTTGTTTTATTTCATTATTATTGTAAGTGCACAGTAAGTAGGCAGGTTTCAGTTTGAGCTAAAATAATTTGCTTTTTTATGAGAAATTATTTACTTTTTTAGGCGTATGTAGTACAAAGTGTAGAATTGTGTAGCTCATGCTTATAATCCAAGTTAGCATATTAGGCATCATGGGAGTATCATAATATGCATACATACTTTGCATACCTTCTACTGCCTGCATTTGTTGATATGTATATTACGTGCATATCTTACTACTGTAGGTACTGCAAGAAGCAAGTAAAAATAATAATAAGACATAATAGCTAGTGAAAGTTGTACAGTAGACTACAAACAACACAACAACTTCAATAATTTTCAAGCCTTTGTGGATTCATGTGAAATATAATGATGCTGGAATTGCTTTGTTAAGAGGATTTGTCATTACCTAACCGAATCGTTAACGACGGCAATACAGCATGACTTTTTGATTACTTTCTTTTAAAATTCGCAAATTTATCTTACAATATTATATGCAGAAACTTTAACAGAAGTACAAACAAATTATTCTTAACCATTGAATTATGTACCTAATAGTAATAATGCATTTTGTAGATAGACAGGTATAAAAATTGCATTATACATACCTATATACATAAGTACCTTGGCACATTTAAATATGTCTACTTTGTAAACATTTTCTGTTTTCAAGTAATTTATATTTGTCGTCTTTCCCTTTACCGTTATACACTTGCTTTGCTTACTTTCATAGAAAATATTTGTGAAAATGAATTCGGAGAATTATTTTACATAAAAAATATCCTACATTAAAAAAAATTATATGTTAAAACTCACAGGAAATAATTTTTATTTTCTACTTACACATATACAAAAGCTTGTGCATTTATTGAGAGCTAAATTATAGTGCGTATCATTTGTGTAGACTTCGTTTAAAAAAGATTGTATAGAGCTCTTGTAAGGATACCTACTCATTTATTTTGTACACAAGAAAAATTATCTTGTTCTGTGTCCGTGTCGAGTTAAGTAAATAGAACTGATGACGGACTGACAAGTTCCACAGAATAGAAATCACATTATAGTTCTTAAAGGCTATAGCAAAGACAGTGAGTAACTTTTACTTGGTATAATCACATAGCCCACATTACAGACACGTACCATCATATCACTCGTATTCACTCGCTCTCTGATCCTATAATATATTGCCTGCTATAAAATATGTTAAATCTTCTTGAGACAGAGTATGTACTATGCACATAAAATATATACCGGGGTTGTTGTTGTTGCTGACATCCCCTTTATTTCTAATGATGAGAAAAACTGTGTTGCGGGATTAAATATTAGGGCAAAGTAGAGTATAACGCATACTCCACTCTATACATGAATTCAATCCACTGCACGTGAAGTGATACACTCGATAAATATTACATACATGATATATCTTAAAAATGCTACTGTGTACTGTTTCTCTTCAAGATTCGTACACAGATTTCACACTACAGCTGAGATACATTACTGTACACAAACAAAATGCCCATAAATATAAGCATGACACAAACTTGTGTTTGTGTAGTGTAAACAAGTACATGTCTGATGCCTACTCCGTGTGTAGTGTACAACTAGGTACTTGGCGGAATTAGTTGCAATCTGAGAGAATTGTTTTCTTAAAAAAAATGTAATATACGAAAGTATATTCCACCTTTGCTATCCTGTGGTTTACTAGGTAATGTGTAGCGAAAGGAATACAAGGAAACTTTGCAATCTGTGTGCAGTATCTTTGTAGCTCTCTGAACGAAATGTAAATAACAGTGTAGAGCAAAGTGTATAAAAATGCATAGAATATCTACAGAACAGATAGGAGGATAGGACTGAGGAAGGATGTTGTACGTTTCGCTACGTGGATACTCGCACTATCTTTGTCCTCTCGTGTTTAGAATTTTATCTCTACACTCACTCGTCCCTTCTCCCTTTTTCCATACACGAGAGTGGAACATTACCTGCCAAAGTAAAGAGATCTCTCCATACACGCTAAACTTACAAGCATCATTTAAGAGTAATAATATTATATGGGGTGGTTACTTGGTTAGTATTGGTGAGAGGAGTCTTAAGCTGCTTGTGACTTGCATGTATGTGTGTGAGAGAAGGAAATGCTTATAAAATGCCTTAACAAATGAATTATTCTTCTACTTAGGTATATTGTATTTTGTATAACCAGTCTCTCACGAGTAAGAGTAGAATTTACCTTGAATAATAATATTAGTAATATGATTAATATAATAATAGCCATCTTCTTAACTTAAGCCACAAGAGATGTGAAATGAAGTTCTTTTGCATTGTGATGTCTATCTCTATTAAAATAAATCTGTGTACCTGTACACATAAAAATAATTACATGTACAATATAAAACATCCATATAAAGTCACTTCATACAGATACACTATGTATAGTCATGTAGTGCAGTGTATTTATTCATCCTGTAGCATGATGATGTAGTATTGTGAGAGAGTTATAATAGTAAAGGTGAATTTCTTATGCTCTGTTGAGTCTGTTGCTTGTGAGTGAGGAGAGTGCAGTTTAATGTACATACATAAGGTACAGCTATAATACATACAACCAAAAATCATCACGTACTAACGAACTACAGTACAGTTTTAGCGTATCTCCTAAATAAGTAGCTCTGGCATTAATTCTGCTATTACGAGCACATTTCTGATTCTGAAGTTTTGTTTATATTTAGTTGGTGTGAATGAGGGAGTATTGTAGGATTCTTTATTTGGGTGCCTATAGAGTAGTGCCTACTTAAAAGGGAGGTGCACTGTGTTATCCTCATGCATGGGACACAGCACAGGAGTCTACACAGTGGAGTTGCATTAATTTTTTTAAGCCAGCGTTCCTTGTCGGACAAACAGAGAATGATGTGCTTATGTGATTTTTGAATGGGTGTTGTGTGTTTGTAGTTTGTATCGGTAGAGAAAATAAAGATATACATAAGTGCATGTTTATAATATCACAAAACATAACGTCATGCATTACGCATACTTACACTTACACCCAACCAACATGCAAATGCAAATGGACTTTTATGCTGTACTTTTCTAGTATACCCCTTCTTCTCGGCCGCGTCCGAGCCTTATTCATGTAATGTTCACAGTAATAATATTATTCTTATTATTATGTGCCTCACTTTAATGTTCATAAAATTAAGAACATACATAGTGGTCGATTTATAAAGCAACTTTTATGTCATTTCATTACAAAATACAATTTTTAATTTAATTAAAATTTTTACCTTGTCATTTCTGTGTAAAGAATTTGAAGAATTTCTTAGTCAGAAAGAATCGGTAGGAAAAATGTGTCAACTGGTTCAAGTGACACAATCATGCATACCTATCTTAATTAAAATATTTCAGACTTGTTTATGCAGGGAAATAGTGTATTGTATGGTTAAGCGATAAGTTATATAACCTGTGATTGTCAGTAGATATTTTTAAAATATTCTTGTTGTATAATAGACTGCGAAGGTCACCGGATTTAATCCCAGTGACCTAAGAATAGTTTAATTACTCTACACCGAATGCCTTTATAAAGACAAGGCAATTAACAAAGAATTTGTAAAAATTTCTACTATTTCAAAAAATTTGTGTGAATTTAAATTGTTCACTACACAGTTCACTAGATTCACTATAAACGTGTACTAAACTAACAATAAGTTTGCATACTCGTGTGTGAATGTATATATTATATGCAGTGTATTTGTATTTTGCTATGTCATGTGAGAATTCTGGCTACAAAGTAAAATCTAGTTTGATATGGAAGTTTTGGTTGCATCACTCTTTAAGCACTGTGTATGTGTGTATGACGGAGTAGAAGAATCTGATACATATACAACAAGTCATAGAATTCTTTTTTACACGAGAAGGTATTTGTGGAGAAGTGTAAAAAGTGTAGTTAAGCTTGCGCTCGTATGTATGTACATAATATTATACTTGTTACTTGTTTTGTATGTGTATGTGTAGCACTATGTGCACCATGATAAAGTAGGTATAGCTGTGTGGTGCTACAGAACAGAAAGAGAGATATAATAATAATGTACTTTTTTGGATGGTGACTAATGCTAACTCTTTATTCATTGTATTTACGATACAAACGTGTGTTGTGTGTTGTTGTAGTGTGTTGAGTTTAGTTGGTTTGACTCACATTCCCATTTTCACATCCATAACTAATATCTTGAGACTGCACACACAGACTCACATTCACATCCCTCGCTCTCCGTCTCTTCATCGTCAGATTTACTCTCATACACGTACAATCTAAACTTTACATTCCATTATTATATTATTGCTACCACACTCGTATGAAATATTATTTTTATTGCAGCACAATACTTTTTCTTCTTTCTGGCTATACTCATGCCTCTTTTTTTGTGTGTAGTACTCACAGTGTATAGTAATCAAGTCTATAGGATATAGTGCACATTTTATTGTCTTTTTTCATCTACATACTTCATGTACCCCAGTTAAGTATCTTCGTTGTTGCAGTTTTGTTTGGTTGTAGTGTACTAATATATTTGTGTGTTTCACGTGAGTGTGTTGATACACAGCTGTAAAGAGAGTGAGTGAGAGAGATTGTAGTAAAAGTGTTGGAATATTTTTACGAGGATTTGGATTCATTTCTGTTTTAGGTTGCTGAGAGCACAGTGGACGAAGTGGTTCGAACTGACGGTCGTCACGTACGAGTTGAAGAAGAGCCTCTTTTAGGACTCGTGTTCTTGTTACCCGAAGACGGTTATTCTTGTGACATTGTTCGTGGAGTGCCATCGGGTTTAGTTGAATTTCTGGCCCCTTTGGCCCCTCTGTGTCGTCTCACTGCAAATCCTAGTGCTGCAGGATATTGGACAATTTTCTTTCAAGACCCGATGAGGTCACCGAGTGCCATGAGCGGCCGCTCTTTCGCGACCGCTTACAATAATGTCAGTGGACACAGTACTCATGTGCCCGCCCCGCCGGGAAGTGTCGTCAGTGGCAGTCATTTAAATATGAACAATAATCATTTAACAATGTCCATGTCCAATATGTCCATGGTGTCTTCAATGGGTCCACCCACAGCAAACCACACTGGAATGAACAGTCACAGTGTTATTAGTTCTAATTCTGTTGTCCATAGTCCCAATAACACACATCCCAACTTCAGACCCAATGAACCACCTGAAATACAAACCATCAAACTACACAAACTCGGATCTGGACTCGGACTCTCCATTGTCGCAGCCAAGGTAAGAACACTCACTTTATTTCAATTTCTTTCAAGAATTTTTTCTTGGTTGCGTACAGCAATCTTTTTTGTGAGGATTCCTTATACTGTGTTTTATTGAGGATTGACTACTGTGCACACACGAGCCCAATTATAATGCAATTATTGAAAAGTATTATATTTATTATTACATACAATACAACAAAACAAGTAGAAAGTGGCTACAGCAAAGAAAGGAAGTGGTGAGGAGACTGTTATTCTCAGAAGGCTGAGTGCATTGCGTAGTTATACACAAAATATACATACATTGAGAGATGTATGCAATAAGTGCTTGTTTTCAAGCAGAAAGACGTGAGGGACCCATGCACAGGTGTATGGAGTATTATTAGCAGAATTGCCGAGAGAGAGAGAGAGAATCATTTATGTCGAATTTTTTTGGTTGAGAGGAGAGGCCTATTTATTTTCAGATGAGTGAGCACAATGCAATGCTTTTCGTTTTTTGTGACAAGTCGTGATTTTTTGCATCTATTTGCTCTTTACAAAGTTGACATGTGCTTTCAGGTTTATTATTGCACATCTACAAGGCTCCAATGTTTTATGGCGTATACACAGACACCTGCTTTGCTTGGCACAAGTACTGTGCATGCATGCACACAATGTTCATTGTTATTATCAGTTTCCTCTTTTGTGGCAAAAGGTGATTCAAAACATACGAGATTTTATGATAGCACTTGTGAGAATGTTTGTTCATGTCCAGCTACAAATATCTGGGTACTTTTGAACAAAGTATTGCAAACTTGTGCCATTGTTATAATTGAAAAGGGAGTAGTAGTAGGTATCTTATTTACAAAGATTCCAAGGTTCCTAGTAGGTACTGATATTGCAGTTGCTGCATAAAATATCGTTAATAATTTTTTGAAATACAGGAATACTACACACTATACTGCTATTACATTTGTTTACACATGTCGAACTAATTGGGACAATTGATAGTAATTAATTACTGAATTCAATTCGAAGCTTTACATTCAGTCAGTAGCATGCAGCTGTTCATTCAGTCAGATCTTCCCCAACAGACAATACAACAATTCTTTCATGCAACGATAAAATTCATAGTCAGTAGTCAATACACAGTTACAAAATTCCCACTTAATGCTCTTAAGTACCATAGGTATATTTCATAGCTTTTAATTGTCTAGATCTGAAAAATTCATTATTCTATGTAAAAATAAAAATATGGCCTATTGGATATTTAAGAATAAAATATACAATACACAATTATAGGCAAGTGTTTTGTATAAATTCAAAGGGGGCTGATGGCAATTGGACAAAGAAAGTATTACAGCCCAATCGAAATTAGTTTCAAAGTTGGATGAATGTATTTCTATCTTTATGGAATGTATTCCTTCCTATCTTTACGAATCGTTTGAGTTGAGTAATTTTTCACAAAAGAGTTTAGAGATGTGTTCTCGAGAGATTTGGCCACGATTTTATACACTCATCTTCAAAATGCAATTTAAATTGCACACTCACACAAGTTGCACGGGGAATGAGTAAATAGGAATCTGAAAATTAATGTACTGCCTTCGCATAATAAATGTAAGATTAATGGTACTAATATTTTATACTACTCTCCCAACTCATCTTATATTATATGTATGTATGTACAATGTATCCCAATTCTACTATACCTACTCCACAGTAAAGGCTGCCCACGTATATATACTGCTGTTTAATAATTTAATACAGCTCAGTCTGTATACCTGTACCTATACAAAGTCAGTGCTAACTTTTATCACAAATTGAATCTTTACTTGACTTATCTTATCACATCTGGTATAGTTTGGTTTGGTTCGGTTAGTTAGTTATTTAGCATTCGCAAAATATGAGCGTGTGTCATATATTTCAAAAACATGCACAACCACAATGCGCAAAACCGACTTGCCCTTACACAACACTTTTAAACATTACATCCTTAGGTATGTAGAACTAGAAATGTTTATAGGGAATTTGCTGTTTGTGCTATATTGAGTTATATGCCCGTTTTGTGCTCGAGAAAGTAATTGTATATAAGCAGGTGATGTTAATGCTGATGTTAATGTTTCTATAGAAGTAGTTTTTAATGTAAAGTGTGTATGTGAAGTCGTTCACAGTCGTTAAAGAGGGTGCAGCAGCAAATGCAGATAAATTAATGTAAGCAAAACGTGAGTTAAGTTAATGCATTTAAGTAGATCGGAGCTCACCAGCACCAGACCGTTGCTTTCAGAATAAACATTTCGCGGAAAGTACAATAGCCTTATAATACACCATAACTGTGTACTTGAATTCATTATCTCATCATCTGAGCACACATTCTACTATTAGTTTACTTTATTCGCTCTAGCTGTGTTGTATAAAATAGCTTTATGGAATACGACTTATTGTTTACATACAATTTAATACCTTTAGTGCCTTAAGTAGTTACAATGGCACAAACAAAACATATAAAAATGTATTCAAGGGTTTTCGACTCTGTATTGTACGAAAGGAAATGTTTACTAATGTAGTAAGAAGTTGCACATCTAAAAAGGCATTATGCACACGGAGAGCAACACAAGAGAGCATTATAATAATGACTTGTAGTAGTAATGACACGGAGTTTTCATTCCCTCAGCTGAATCTATAGAGTTAAGAAATTGAGTTGACTTTGTTGTTGACGGGATGGAGAAATGTCTTAAGACATTTCCTGCAATAAGCCACTCTTCCTCCAGATCCTCACGTTTAAGCTTCCTTCGTGTGCACCAACAAATTCAAGAAAAAAGGAAATGACCATAAAACATCTTTAATGACAGCCAGTGTGTTCAACCAACACTCAGAATTCTTCTGCTTCAACCGATTTCACTGCACCTATGTAGGTAGGCATGGTATTTTTACAAAATAGACCTCTTTACACATAATGCAGATTTACTGTCAACCTACCGTGTGGTTTACTTATACGAATTCCTTCAAGATTATAATTCCTGCTTGTGATTTTAAGTTGCCCAGGATGCTATTACACACATTCTTAGCCATAGATTCACATTTTTAGAATTTTCTATTTTTTATGTCCATATGGGTAAACACTCCATATATGCATATAAAATTGTATGTACATCGCATTGATGTCATCATTGTACACCCTTACGTGTATATGGGTACAAACACCATCTGAAAAATTGTGTGGTTATATGAAAATGTGAACTGTGAACTATGACGTGTTCTTATTACTCATTATTAGTCATTACATGCTGCGTGCACCAATATAATGACGCATGGAGTATATTATCTATGTAATTTTACGACTTTTATGACTAATGACTATGACGATTTAGGATTACAATGCTGATTTGAGTCGAAAAGATAATTGTCGTTAGACATTAGGTAAATTATCTACATAATGTATAGCATGGAGGTTTGAAACCACTCTGGGTCTCAAAGCTGCTTATTGTTAGCATAAAAACTCCATTCTCTTATTTATACTGTCATTTTGAGTCACCCATTTATTTAACGTTTATAGCATAGTTACTCGTATCAAATTCAACGTGAAAATTGGGGAAAAGATAAAATAGAGTGATTGTGGTTGATGTATCATAATGTGAAGTATATTATTTTATATCGTCGTGTATACGATGGTCGTGTGGTGTGTAGTGTGGGGCTGTATAATGGGTCTCAAGCATGTACTCACTTTTAACGCTCATGTTTATTGATGTAACAGTAATGTAACGACGATTCACAAAAAGACACAAAGAATTCTCATCCGCTCTCACATTTATGGCTCCTAATCGTAAGTGAGACTTGCATTATGCAGGACTTACTTACGTGCGGATGTGGACAATGCACTCGTCCTGCTAATAATGTCACTATTTCATATACTCTTAAAGATGTACTGTAGTTACATTCATTCTACCAGTCCCACTAACTTTACTTCTCCCTAAAATGAGGAGTATATCATTGTCTGTAGAAGAATGAAAGTTGTCTGCTGCTGCAAGTAATTAAAGTTTTGCCAGAAAAAGAAATACCTAAGTCAGCCTAAGTGTATTTAATCGCTATAGCTTGTGTATAGCTTGTTGAACGAGAGTTGAAGTTCAAAGTGCACATGCACAAAAGAGTTTTGGGGTTTACGATGTTAAACAAAGGCGGAGATGAGAATGATGAGTAACAGAATGAATGTCCTCAGTGTATTTGGGATTTATTTGTGTACTTACCTTTAGACTTAAAACTTTTCTGTTGCCATCATTAAAACTGAACTAATGTCAAGAAAACGAATTTGAGACTTTGAACTCCGAGCTGCCTTTATTTCCTTCCTTTTCATTGCAAAAAAGTTTGTTGTGTGTGAATGGGGTTTTACTCATTTACACAAGTTCCCTGCTGAAGTAAATAAATTGAAATTAATACTATCCTTCCCTATAGTGTATTACTTGTTACTTTACTATATTTAAGAGAGCCTTATCTAGGTGTATTACTACCAACAAAGCCGTCTTGAAATCCTGTAAAAAAATGTAGCGTATATAATGCAACAGTATCGTATTTCTGTGTAGTAAAATAGAAGTATATATTATAGATATGTGTTGTGTGTGGTTTAGAATTGGAAGAGGCTTCATTGGACGTATAGAACATGTAATCTCTTCGCCTAATCTTTAATGTTATGTTACCGAGACGAAAGTTGTAGTTGTACTTCTACCGACAGCATTATACAAGGAGAGAACAACGGAACATATAATATAAAGCGAGCAATGGGAAAATGTAAAATAACCTTCGGATTACTTTACTGTTTAGTGAAAAATAGGAATAATATATATCGTTTCGGACTAACAAGTTTTCCCTATCGTTACTGGTAAAGCATTAAAATGTAAACTGCCTTGTAATATTGTTTAAAGCTTTTCCCGTGTACATTTAAAAGAGGGAAATTGCGTAGAATAATGTTGAATAGCTAATAAGGGAATTATGTACACACATTAAATGTATAATGGCGGATCTGGGATCTAAAGAAAAGCAGGGGGACTGAAACAAGCAATTGTATTTTATTGTAATTCTATGTATGTATTATATATGCGAATGCGAGCGAGTGTAGGACTGTTGTAGTTCTGTCTTTCTGACGAGTGTGTGTAAAACAATGGAAAAGAATACACAGAAGAACGGAGTGAAGAGCACTTGGGTTTTTGTATTGTGTTTTAGTGGAAGTTGAGTATTGTCCATAATGACTCGACGCTGTGTCTGTCTGTCTCTGCTGGACTTGACCATGACTCCACTTAGTTATTGCATTGGCAGTAGTGGAGCAATGTAAAGCACTAAATACGAGTGACGAATAAATGTCTATTTCAAATGGGGTTCAACGTGTTGCATGTGAAAAGAGTTGAAGTCGAAGCCTGAGGGCTCTCGTCTCACAGAGAAGGGCGTGCGAAGAAAATCCGGATTGAGAGGAAGACGGAAATTAGTGCTCTTCAACTTTTAACTTTTTCCAACAAGAAGAGCTTCAGTTTTAGTCGTGGACAGGAAGTTGCAGGTGGAGGACCTGTTCTTTCCCTGTTATTCCTCCACTTACCATAATACACTTATATAATCCATCTCACACACACTCTTAACCAACACAACCAACAAATCCACTCTTTTACCCTTATAACCAAACTTCATGCAGTTTCTGCAGTTATTTCGTTTTGCATTGCTCCTACAAAATATATTTGTACATACAAAAGCTTCATATGCTACATACAAATATATAGAGCTGCCTTACAATTACATACAGAAGCTACACCTCCTCCTCTGTATTCTCTATAGTTGTAAATATTATACAATACAACACAACACATTTACATTACACTGGCCAGGCAAAACTAAGACTAGTGTTCCTTTTCCTATGTATATATTATATATGTTACTAACCGTAGATACAGCAAGCTCTGTATATACAGAATATGCAACTACCTTGATGGTAATCGCATTATTATCAATCGCATATACAATACTGGGCAGTTTCCTTACTCTTTCTTGTTGTGAGAGAAGACTAGACTCATATTATACTCCTACTACTTTAAAACAGTACCAAGACCTAACAATACACTTCACGTCAGCTTTTTTACTTTTGTCTCGCATCAGATTGCATGATCGTCATTATACAATACACACAGTACACTACACAGTACAAGTCTACTTTAACTTAAGTATATGCTCCTGTTTAGAATTAAAGCTCGGCAAAACTAAAACTAGAATCTTCTCATATGACTTATACTGGTACAGTAGTATGGATGAAGTAGAATTCTTAGTATACAGAATACAGGTATCGTTGCTTATACACAGGAATATGTGTATTATGTAATGTGTACGTGTGTAGGCTGCACATTAATAAGGTCTAGGAATAATAGGACGTGTATAGGTACGTAGGAAGAGTGCAGTTGTTTTCTGGTGAATCGGGAAAGGGTGGCATGAGAGAAGACGAGTGTTGGTTAGAAGATTACAGATAGTCGAGCAGGAATAATATTATGCTGCTGTGAGTGTACTTATTAAGTCTGTGGTGTGGCTGCGAAAAGCAATTGATAACGCACAATAATAAGTCTGGAGTTGGTTGGGAATAGACATAACGAGTGTATAGCTTTTATTATGCCACGATACACGCACCTATGTGATTATAGGTAAACAGCGTTTATTTAGCAAAGGTGTAACTTTCAGAGGACGATAAGCAGGATATATTACATATGGATTTCCAAGTGGCTGGTTGAAGAATGAAATATTATATTCCTATGTGAAACCATAAGGAATATTTCTTTTTCATTTCTTCCTATCTTTAAACTTTAGTCGTAGTTGAAAGAGTTACGATTTGATAATGTGTATTTTACTATCTTGTCAACAAAGTTAGAAAACAGGCGTTGTGTGCACATGTGTGAGACTGTTTTGTGTTTTGACGAAAGTTGTCACTTTTTTATACACACACGTCCTATTTCTTCTTTTTTTCGTTTATTTCCGTGTGTTCTGTTTTATTTGTGTTGTTATCATCGACAAAGCAGAAGTGTCAGCATGAGCATAGCGATAAGAAAAGAGTTATTTACGAGTGTTGGGTCGTGATTGTTAAAAAAGTATTATATAGTTACATGGATTGGGATATTGGTATGAGTGAAGTGTTTTGCTTAGATGTGTGTCATTATTGTTGTTGTCGAAGTCGAAATTATTGCTAGAACTGACAGAGTAATTGTTGAAACATGATGAACGGGAAGATGTTTATTAAGAAAGAAAAGAAGAAGGGTTTGCCTGCTAATTGCATACCAGTCCTTCCGAATGGGCACGGTGTTGGTGTCACTCTCGTATGTCAAAATGGAAATGGGCGATTGAGACACAGCACGAGTAGTGTCATCGCTGCAAAGAAAACGAATGGGACGCATTTGAATGGTTGCAATCACACATTGACACCGACACATACACACACTCATGTAGTTCATCAAAGTCACAGTCACCACCATCAACAACGAACGCTCATCCGAAATAACTCTAGCAGTGCGGCTGTGGTGAATACGCGCTATTTGTCCTTGTCGGGTGAAATTGTCAATAATGACGACAGAGACAGAGATAATGGTCCGACGTCTCTAAACGGAGTAGGGGGAGGTGGTGGTGATCTCATTCATGCATTGCATTTGAATGGCTCGGCCAGCAACTTCATTTTGAATAATATGACGAATAATAAGAATCCTCCGCCGATTCGGAAGAAATGGCGACCGCTAAGTTATGCCGAGCCTGGGAGAGGAAGTCACACTTTGAATTCCATGAATTCATTCATCAACTCGGCTAACAATAGTCTTTCTATAATGAATGGAGGGGGAGTGTTAAGCTCCATGAATTACATGGGACACTGTGTAGCGGATTTGGAAGCCCGACTTAGCAGATTGAGAGTCCAGCAGCTAAATAAAAGAAAAAGCGTGGATTTTGCTATTTCTTGTGTGGAACCCGATCCGACGTGTTTTTCTGTTGAACATGAGGTATTCATATTAAAACAGTCTAAAGTCTATATAAACCCAACTCAAACAGAAATTATTAATTCGTACATACAGATAGTTTTATGGCCAAAAACCGTCACACACACACGCTTTTTATTTTATTATTTGGTTTATGTACACAAGACTGTTGGGAATTTTATTTGCGAAGCTTAAGTAAGCAAACGAATGCTCATGTAACAAAATTGCCTAAATATATACGAGAACACCTACATTATACATACATGCTATTTTTTAAAGATGAATCCATAGTCAATAAAAGCGGCGGCATAAGTATATATGGTAGTTTGAGGGTGGAATAAAAGTTCTGCAACAATGAGTGTTGTTTACAGATGGTCAGTCATACAGTGAGAGTGCAGGTTTCTGTGTGATTCTCAATAAGAGGTTACAATCAAGCGGTTAAGTACAGCAAAGAGTTACAATGTCGGTAAAGTGTATATTATAGATGATGGCAAAATATTATGCAGACTGATGCTTCCAACATATACGTTTGTATTATTGGTTTGTATGCATTAGAGTTATTATGAGTATTCACTATGCACACGCATGTAATTTTGAAACATACATACTAATAAAATTCGACAGAGCAATTATAGGAAATACATAAAAATGATTAGCCTACTCAAGTAATACAAAATAGCTAACCTACTAGAAAAATAAATCGTTAAGTAAGACATGCTGAAATGCTGTGCTAAGGAGGTAGGTAAATAATGAAATGACGCGAGTGAGACATAAAGTGAGTTGTTGTACGTGCAAAGTGGTTGTGGAGTATTCTTGACATGACTCCGCTAATGTACACAGTAGACTAGACACTAATACACAACAGTTTCAAAAAGAGGATAAAAAATGAATACAAGGACTAAGCACGTCAATTTAATTGTTATCTCCCTGTCTCACTAATACATTTCAACGTTGTGTTTCTGACACTACCTAAATATTCTGTCTCTATCTGTACCACCAGCAATACAATTAATGTTTTCTGTAGTAGCTCTTTGTAACTTTGTAGCTCTTATAATAAAAAAATTAATTTTCTATGTGTGTATATATGTGTTATGTATGTATATATTTCGTGGGCCATTTCTTTGAGTCTTGATTGAAATCGAGTCTGGCCTGTGTCCATTAAATAGAAGTGTATAATATAGCAATCTATTCCTACTACTTGTAAATAGGCATAGTGGACTGAATTGTTTAATGTTGGCACTGCAATATCTTATGGAGTCGTCTGATGTTGTTTGAGCTTCTGTGTATTGGAGTGTTCTACTTCTATTCTTTCCATCTTATTAACTACTACAAATAATGACGAGGTCGATATAGAGCAACTTCTGGTATGAGCTGAACATTTTTTTCTTGACATCATATCATGCACCACAGAGATATATGGAGTACATAACTCAGCTTTAATAGTTGTGAGCTGAAGTGTTTTACGCTTCTTTAGTCACGGTTATTTTCTGCAAGTTGTTCTTACAACAGGTAAAAAGGCTAGCAAACCAAGCAAAAACCAAAACGAATCTTCTCTCCTTACATTACATGTTTGTTCATTTGTTCCCATAATAATACTAATAATAATATTGGGTTCTAGTTCTAAATGCAGAGATGATGAGACGGGACGAGAGTGAGAGAGTCAGATGCTTTTGTGTCTTGTCTTGTGTGGTAATAAGTGACCAAGAAATATTAACGAGAGTTTAGCTATGGATGGATGACCTCATCTTGGGTTTCCTGCATCAATGGCCCAATAATAAAGTAGAGCTATGTTGTAGTGTAGACTAGACATGTAGAATTGTCAAAGTAATAATGTTAGAAGCAGGACTTGCAGGACGATGTACGTCATGTTGTGTAATAGGTTGAGAATGCATTTGTTTGCACGAGTGAAAGCGAAAAGAATTCTTTTTATTAGTCATGTGAATGTGGACAAAATATCCCACATTTCCTTCTTCTTCATTACACAAGATACAGTTCCTCCTACTAATGAAATATCAGTTTACCAGATAGATAATGCTCATTATTAAATAACACTCCATGTATTTCTGATTCCTCTCTGTACAACTGTCTTTCCAGTCCATTTTCATTTTCTGTAGATTCCAGTTCCATTATACCTACACCTAAAACATCGTCAACGAGATTCATGTTCTCATTTTTCTTCAGGCTTACCTACATATACATTGTCATTTCATATTTCACCTATAGATAGATTCAATGCAAATAGCACGTACGTCAGGGAATATTAATTTTTTGGTTCCGTTGTGAGTGTGACGCATATTGTATTATTTGACTAGCACAGATATTGCTACTTTGCTACGTACTGTTTGAATGATTTATGCAATATATTATTGCATTACACATCTTATAGATTTGTATAAGTTATCTGTTATAGTTATAGGAATACATTGATAGAATTACTTTCTCGGAAAAGGTAGAAAAAACCCAAACAAATGTGCAAAGGTCAAAGGTTTCAATTGTCATCGCTCTCTGTGACTGAAAAGAATTTTTGTAATGCATCAGCAACAGTGCGCAGTGCAACACATAACACAAGACAAATTGATGTTAATATTTTATGTAAGTAGATCGCTTTCTTGCACGGTTAATACATCTCCAGATAAAGAACACACAGCACAGTGCAGTCGTGTCCTTTTGTCGTGACGCTTTTCGGCATCTTATAAATTAAACTTATAACTATAATGTCCCTGTAAAATAAATGTAAACTCTAGTCTAGACTGACATGTTTAATACGAACTGTCTTTATACTACTTGTATATGAGAGAAGTATAATAAAGAGTTTTTGTGAATAATAAGCAAAAGTGCATACCTGTAGCCTATGACTGTGTAGCATTGCCTTGGCCAAGATATTCATAGTACATGCACAGCACAGCACAGTGCACAGTGTAATTGATGAAGGCGAGCTGAATTGTCTAAATAGACAAAGTTGCAGTAGAAGTAAAAGTTGGACGGATATGCATGAGGTCTTATTGTGTGTGCAGGCAGTAGTTCCACGTTAAATTGTCCCGACGGGTACTCTGCCATATTTTCCTTTATATTATTCTCTCGTCGTCACTCACTCTTTGACTAATTTCATTTTCGACATTATGACCTTAAGTATTAAACAACAAACTCCCTAGTCCCTACCTGTATAGCTATTCGCATTCAAAAAGCATTTGAGTCTCAAAGCTATTTCATATTTAGTATAGCAATTTGTGCAAGTGCTTATGTACAAACTACAAACTGTGTTTGTCGTGGTCTACTTCATGATTTTATGTCCCAGCCATTTAATATTTGCTCGTTAATGCAATTTTCAGTAATGCAATCCTTGCAGCGTCAGTCTCCTTCTGTCCCTGTCTGAATGTCTCTGTGAGTAATTCAATATCCGATCGAGATGAGTGTGTCTACAAGAATAAAGAATTATATGACAGGGCCAGGGCGTAGCTATTAGTATTTCCTTTGCTTTCGTTCGTTTCGTAAATAGGTTTTACCTATAGGCGAGGTGGTTTATTTTATGATTGTTGACTAGAGTTGAGCTACAAATGCAGTAAAACATTTCTTGTCTCAGTTTAATAGAAGCCTAGAGTATTATTTGCAACTCAGCCTTTAGTTACACTTTAGCCTCAGTCACCACATTTATTATTACAACCGTAGAAAACACTGTTAGCTTAATGACGCTGTTTATTGTCAGCATTTTGAAGTGTTTTAGTAGTTGGGATTTGTGAGGCATGAGATGGGAGATCAGGAGCAGATCGACGGCAGCGGTGCATGTAGTTGATGTCCTATCAATTTATGAGAGTTAAAAGGTTAAGTTTCTTTTTTGTTGTGTTCGAGGAACTACGCAATGCTCTCATCTCACTATGAGGTACACACACAAACAACATTACAGCGGAAACTGCACAGTCAGTCTCAGACACAGTCCAGATGAGATATCCTCATAAACTCTTGTCTTGACACTGAGAAAGTCATAAAATAATAATGGGCTTAACTTGCATTATCTTCGTAATGCTATCAGCATTATTATATGGAGCAATGTCACACACGTGCACTTGCGTTTATAAGGCAAAGGCAAATAGTAAAAGTGTGTTCGTAATTAAGATCATCGCTTTATGGCAGACATGAGACATACATGCAGATATTAATCATGAGTTGTACTTTGTATTTAATGCTTGTAATTTATTTAATTATGTTATCTTTTTGTGTTTTTCTAGGGTGTGGGACAAGAAAGTCAAGGGATCTACATCAAGTCTGTGGTAAAGAGAGGATCTGCTGAAATGGTGAGTGACATATTATTATACTTCATATACCTAATCATATCTCCTGTGCTCCATTATTTCTAAGCAAAACAAAAAATATGAACCGCAATTTATGCTTTGGATGTCAAGGCATAATATTCTACGTGATTGACACTTTTCATGCAATGAATAACATTTTTCTATGCAAATAATACATGCTGTACAAAGCAAGACAGTAATTTTATAACACAAACTTGATTATATGACGAGACATTAGCCTTATTATTTATTTTTTGTGCCAAAAGCAGGAGGCTTAAGCGGATTTGCACACGTAATGCATAGTGCTATGCAGATTGACATGACCTGTTACTATGTTGTATAATGTACATGTGATGTTGGTTTGTGCAATTCATATGATTAGTCTAAATAATAGCAGCATCACAAATTAGCTTAATATGTATTTTACAAGTTTTGGCTTATTATCGTCTGAAATTTTCCACTGACATGCTATGTCAATTTTGACATATGCAAATGAAGCATGAACTTATACATAGGTATACAATACATTATATTTTATTACTCCCTGTGCCATGTGTAGCTCCGTCTTAGTAGAATCGTGTTTTTGTACTTATTAATACTGGGCCACATTTTCCTATCCTATTTATTTTTGTTAGTGTTAGGGTTGATTGAAAGTATAATGCGAAGAAGCATGAATTGCAATTAGAGTTGATTCAGTTCATCCCATCAAAATTAAACTTTATTGACTTTATGGATTATATTATAAGGGATGCCAAGAAGAGTTTGGCATTTGGCAGCAGTCTACTTTGCACAACTTATTTTAGATTTTGTGCAACGAAAATTATTTGTTGTCGATGCTTTGGCATGATTTTGCTGCGCTGAATTAATGCGAGGATAATAAGGTTCTGATTGCACTGTGGAAAGCGTTGTGCTGCAATTCAAGTATCATATTATGTTATACAGTTATACCTTATATTATTATCGTCGGGATGCTTGAGTGTGTCTTAAAATAAAAAGAGTACAGCAGGAAGAACCGACGATATTTTTAATGTTCTGGTCTGCAGAATAACATAAAGCTCAAAAGTCATAACTAACATGAAAAACCACAACATATATTACGTTATGCTGCAGTCTGTTGAGCAATAAGAGTCTTTCAAGATGCATTCAGAAATACATAGAGGTAATAATTGGAAGCTAAGCAAATTCATAGAGTAGAAAGCATGTAAGTTTTAATATGCTTATTATTAGTCTTAATAATGCAATGTAAGATCATTCTTCATATTTTATACTTAATAAAATTTGCAAATTGATTACTGAGAGCACACATTCTAATTCTAAGTACCTACCTACAAAGATGTGTGCAAAAATAATTGATTGTTAAAAGCGTTTCACGAAGTGAATATTATTTATGAAATGCATAGTGCGTTTAATTCGTTATGAAACTAAGTGAGTGGAAATTGTCTTCACTTGTAAAAGTAATTTGTGTTGTGAAAGGTAAAGAATATTTTGACTTAAGTCCCACTACTTATAAACTACGTTGTATAGGAAAGTTAGTAAATGTTTATCGTAGTCCCTCTGCTTGGTGCCCATCACGTCACCACCATAACCACAATGAATGAAAAAGATGATGACTCGTTGTTGGATATGAGAAGTGCAAACACCAATGAGAATGAGAATGACTTATGCTGCATTGCTCATCATCGTGAGGATATTCCATTATTTTTGCAGTGTATTATAATGCAATGCAATCACAGCACTTCACTTGTGTATTTATTTACATAGTTGTTGTGCGTAGCATACCTATCTGTACACCTATATTAAACATCCCCTTACACTACTGTGATATTTAACAATGAGTGTATGTATGCATTTGCATTACGTACTTTTTGCATGTAAGAAAATTAAAAAAGTTCTAACACGAGAGCGTGTCGTTTAAGAACAATAGAGGATATCATTAAATGCTCTTTTTGTGCTTGGGAAACACAGACTTTGTTCAGTGCTCTCCCTGTAACCGTTTTTTATTCGAGATGCTTGCAACTTGTGGAAACTGTGAGCAATTGATACTGCGGAGGAGCATGCAGTGCAAAATGTATTTTTACAACCAAATCCAGCTTTTGAAATTCTTTCACGAATTATTGTGTAATATTTTAAAAAGACAATTAATAGTCTTTTCATTCAATGTTTTTAATGTTGGTTTTATAACGAACTAACTTACTTATGTTTGACCTGCATATGTGCTTGTTCCTTTCAATTTCGACCTTCATGCACGGTTTAATATTTCTCGGAAATCAAGCTCAAACTTGGTT
>JAQFYB010000197.1:0-71351 GCA_034694085.1 Pogonognathellus longicornis
GCCACTCCAAACGGCCGGAGTTTGATGGGAGATAAATGGAGTGATGTGCATATGAGGGAGTTTAGCATCTCTGGTGTGTATACAACATGAGTGTGTACACTCACAGCTATTATTTCGCTATAGCTTGTGTTTGTGAGATATTTCAGTTTTATGAGAACATTCCCTATAACTTTATCGCTCGGGAAAAATTGGCAGCTCATGTTTGCAGGATTATAGTGTAGGATTTTTAGTCCCCCAAGTTTCATTTCCTGTGCATGCAATGGGTTTCGTATCAGCATGGTGATTACTGCACCAGTCATGTCACACAGTAGTCGATTGTCTGTAAAATGCACATGTAAAATATTTATTACTTACAAACATAGCCACTAGTGGGAATAGAGCTGCCACTACTACATACTGGTCGGTGGTCGTATTGTACGAGTGTGTAGTAGTATTAATAGTAGTAAATGCTAGTAATAGTTTAGTAATAGAAGTATTAAAGCAGTTGTATTGCCCCGAGTACTTTTGTTGCTACTAAGAAAAATCCTGAGCGGAGCTTTGACGAGTAACTAACGAGTGAGAGAGCAGAATGGATACCACTAACGAGCAAATTCTTTCCTTATATGTTTTCTGGTGGAAATAGTATGTAAAAGAAAATTGCGAATGAGAGCGTTTCATGGTTAGACGGCATTAGTCCTTTGACGGCATTAATCGCCATAGTGCACTGCTTTGTAAGGCAATATTACGTGCGCCTTGGTGCTAAAAGTTACTAAAATGAACCCAAAATCACTGTCGGTGTGAATATGATAATATTATGAGAAACGTTTCGAGTTGCAGACTTCAGACGTTTCGTCATGCAAGTGAGGCTTCTGAAGCAAAAGATTACTAGACTTTGTGTTTACGGAGTGCGCATAAGGAAATAGGATTTCGTGAGGAGAAATGAGTGCGGACTTGATGTTGATGAACAAAGGGGGGAATAGGAATAGTAAATGCGGAAGAGTTTTCTCCAGAATGAAACTGGAGACAAGGATGTGCACATTAGGTGGCTAAAAATGACTAGAGACATTAAATGACGCCTTCAAATACTCTGTGTACAAATTATGCCCAACCCAACATGATATACCATTAGTGTTTCTTGTGATCGGGCAACCGTTTTAGTAATGTTGTATGATATAAATATTACAACGACGCCTAATGCTATGGCTGTATGTAGGCATAGCAACCACTCCATAGTTTCCCATCGTTACAGCTTTGTGTTTGGAGCCAGTGTGCTAAGAACAATTATAAAAGCGCTTAGAAAAGCGATGCTTCCTTGATAAGACTTTGATAAAGTTTTTTACATTCTCTTGCAGATCCTGAGAGGAAGTCCATTAACTATCAATGATGTGGTGGAAGCTGACACCAGCGGCAAAGATTTCAACCCGCCAAAGTACCATCTTTTTTTTAGGAATAATAATAATTGTCGTTACTACAATTCTATCTACAAAATGCGTCTTCTCTCGTCAAGCCATGCCTGGGTAAGAATTCCTGCCCTTTTAAATCATGCCACAGTAATAAATTTGATCCCTAACTTTACTTTGAACACGGAAAGCAAACTATCATAATTTTATTGAAGGTGAACTGTCTTTTTTGTGGCCTTGTGAAGTGAAACACAATATTCTAAACAAGCGTTTCTTTGATATTCTTTCTTTTGTTATGCCATAAATATAACGTATTGTGTGGAAATTCAAATAGCAGTCGTAGTTTTCAAAATTATTGGCTTAAAAAGCACAACATGGAAGTAGTGTCTTCAGAGCTCCGTTGGTTGAGAGTAAACCAAAGGAGAGCAAAGCAGGAGATGGGTAGCGTAAAGACATACAGATGCTATAAGTTTATTTATGATGATATATCGTGGAGGATTTAATATTGCTTCTTTCAACTTCAAAGCTTTAAAATGTTTTATGTTTCGCTCCACCCGATCCCCTCAAAGGTTTATACATGAAAATTGTTGGTTTGTCATTATAGTACTCTATATCGCTTCTAATATAAAACATTTCAAGTGTTGCTCCTTTAACATAAATACAGATATTTCTTTATACTATTCACATATTCATATTATTGTTCATGTTGTAGCTTTGAAACGGATTGAAAGTCCTTATATGTACACAAACAAAGTTTTAGTTCTTGTGGTTTCCAGGATCAAACCGCGAGTATAGTGCATATCAAAAGAAGTAATATGCGCAGTCACATACAAAGACATCCTTTCTTGACCATATTTTTTACTTTTTCTTCAGGTCTGGAAACGAAAAGATCAACTATCGACAAAGGGAGAAACAAATCCTAGATCAAATCTTGGGAGGGACGTATGACAACAAAATTCGTCCCTCCGGTGCTAACGGAACAGGTCAGCTTGAATTTAATCCATTTTACACCACACAAATATATTATCACTTTATTCATTATAATATTATCTTTAGCTTATTCAAAACAAAAGATTAAACCAACATCATTATTATACTAGAATTTAATCAATCAGTCAAAAAGAGTCAGACTATATGAATAGCTAGCATTATAATAATTAATATTTTAACCACTATGATTAAATATGTACAGCTAAAAAAATTTGCAACCCAAATTTTGCAATTGCAAATAATATTCAGTAGGTAGGTACCTATAGTATAATATTTTAGATATAGCCAGATATAGAAATAACAATGTATTGCTCAAAATAACAAAGAATAGATATTTGAGAAACTACCAAGAAAGAAATACAATTTGGATACAAGGAATAACATTCTAAATATAGCAGAAGACCTTTCCCCCAAGGAATGGGTGTATTAATTCTAAAATATTGTGGTGTTTAGCCGACACAGTAAACAAAGAAGAGAAATTGCTGTAATATATTTTTGGATAAGTATACAGTATATATGTACGTACATATTAAACATTACGTGATTTTCCTTTATTTTAGTGTGTAGCTACAATAGCGAGTGAAGTTGTGTAGGCAATATACTAGTAGTAGGTATTGTAGGTAGGTAAATGTAATCGGAGCAATGATCAGGGTCCTTGTGACAGACGAGTAAGATTTATAGGTCAGCCAGCAGCTCAGGTGCTGACAAGGGGTTAGTTGATATTTATGTATTTGCCAATTGAAAGAAGACAAATATGAAGGGCCTTGCTAACAATACTGTTAAAAATTCTACTAGCTCTAGAATTATATTAGGAGAATGTAGAATGTCACGAGAAGGTTGCTGAATTTTCTATTTTTGTATATTCTTCTTGATAATTTAATAGTATTATTAAAATTCACGTCACTGTAAATATACCTATTAGTGTTTTGAACCATGTATGTATATATGTTGATATATACCTCCACATGCTTTTCAAACTGTACTGTGTATAATATTAACCACCTGGATTGTATTCTATACTTTTTACACACCTTTAATAGCACTCCTCTTGATTTTCATACGAGTTCTATGTATGAGTATGTATTTAAATAATATTAGACTTAAATTTCGTTCACTTATTTGATCATTGTATGTGTAAGTACAGTGACGCCATGATTTACAATTAACAATAAGTCAACCACCAAATCAAAAAAGTGTTTTGAAGGACAAAATTGCAATGGATGTATACAATGCTTAGATTTGATACTTTCTCTTCATTTTCTGTGCACACAATTAGAATATTGTACGTATTGAAGTGTAATGCACCCTACTGGGATTTATGTTGAAGGGACAGTAAGATAAAACATACAAATCATGTCAATTCACCTGCTGACTCTAATTGTAAGTTATTTTTTACAACAGCACAACTTGTACAAGAAATTGTGGGGTTTTGTGTCTTCGAGATTTATCCGTTTGTTGTGTAGTGCTAATACCACATGACAACAGACAGAGCCTTGCTACGTCAGCAAAGTTCATGGGTAGTTTTGTGTATATTTACAACAACATGCTGAATACTCATGGAGCCAAGTTAGAATTGCGTCGATATAAAAAAAGCATATAAATCCGGCCAAAAAAATTCCTTGGAAATGCCTATCAAGTACAAACCACAATATTGTGTTCTAACAATTTATGCTGTTCTTTCAGTATTGTCAGTAAAAGTTAACTGGCACAAAAGCCTTCCTTTTTATATAAACAACAATTTCTACTGCACGGTAACCATTCCTTGACAAAATTACGATTTATGCCAATTTTGAAATTTGAACGTGACACAATTTCGGCAAAAAAGCAACGAGTAGCAACTCCGATATTGTTTGCAACGTGATCAAAGACTTTGCTGCCAAAGCCTTAAAATATAGTGTGTATTGCAGCATTTTGCGTACAATACAATGGCCCAGTTCACGCTTGCGTTGTAAACGCCGTTGTAAACTCCACTTTTGCGTATAGTTTGTAAACTTACGCTTTTGTAAACTATACGAAGGCGGGAAGGGGCACTTTTTAAAATTGTCCAATCCGGTTCTTTACAAAATCTTCGTAGCTTTACACCTCTTCAGAGCTGCGTAAGCTTCGTAAGAGAATTTCTACGACGCCTCAGTGGTTTCGAATTCAAAATTACCGCCCGCGTATTAATAAAAATTGAACATTTGCATTCACATTTGCTTTCGTATGTTTACAAACGTACAAAACTTCTGCGATACAAAACAAGCGTGATTTGGCCCAATGTAACGTAGCACTAGATGTGAACTTATTGTTCAATACGTCGCGTTTGACTGCTCATTTCACGTGTACTATTATAAATTATTTACTTTGAATAAAAACCCGAAGCGCATAATATGATTGCTTAATAAAACGTATCCATTCCAGTTTGAAGGAGTCTAGTGTAGTTTGGTGAATCTTTTAATCATGGACTCATGTGAGTGTGTGTGTAAGGAAACCATCATAAAGATATTTTGGGCACAGAATTAATTTTTATAATATTCCAAAGGAAATTTTGGAGTCTTCTATACACAAACAGGAGTACACACTTGGCAGAACTTAGGAAAATGTGTGTCGGAGCCATGGTGGTTCGTATTATTCGTCTTGAGCATTACCTTTTGAAGCCATGGAGCTTTATTTGAGATTGGAGAGGATTACGAAGGAAGGAAGATTTCATGCTAGAATTGATTCAAAAAATGTACTCTTTCTCATTCGATAGATAGTGATGTCACAGTGCAGTTGAGTTGCTTGAGCCTCTTCCTGTCTTCCATTCCCATCGCATCCCATACTCCGCATCTTTCCTTCATCCATCCATCTCTTCTCTAACCACTATCTCTTTGTCTTCTATAACTGTCCCTACGTCCATCCTCCTCGCTCCCAAATCTATCATTCTCTCCTCCACCTCAACTCTCAACTACAATTTCTTGCGCTACTTTCCTCTCCCAACCAGTCCCTCTCCAATCCATTTTTCCTCACAGGACGCTCTCCTCTTTATTTATACATACATACATTCTTCATTCCCACCATTCCAACCATCAACATTTGCATTTTAACTTCCAAAAGGCTTCTAGACCCACTTTCAAAGTCAAATCACCTTCCCTATCATATACGTGCGTCATATATACAATCATATTACATAAGAATCGTATTTAGCCATCTTCCCTTATGTAACACCCCAGTTAGCTGCTATCTTCATGGCAATGCTTTGCTTTTTCTAATACTGTTCTTCGAAATCTTTAAATGGCGACTTGCTTAAATAACAACCTCAGGTAAAAGAATTCCCTCTAAGTCATTATTTCTTTAAAAAGCATTATTTACTTATCAACCCACTCACTATTATATAATTTCGAAGAAAAGAGAAATCATGCCATCAAGAGTTTGGGTTACGTAAATACATAATATCAGAGTCAGGCTCAGTAAATATACTTATAGGATGACAATACGTAGTTGATCTCAGGAAATATAAACAAGAATCTCTTAGATAACGTCTAACGAGCTCGTTTGCATTATGCTAACGAGCATTTCAAGATAGCTGCTAATCTTAAGATTGTTCTATGGATAGCGTTTAAATATTTAAATAATGATGCTTTCGGATGTGATTAGAAATAGAGCTTTGATAGGGGAATCGAGAAAATAAGAATGGGGACTCTTTACTAAATAATAAAATTAGAATTATTGTCTAGAGATTTCATGAAGTGGGATAGTTGCATTAAGAAAATTTCCCACAAGTTATTATTACGGAAATATTTATTTGCACTTTCCTCGCATTTGAAATCATTGACTCATTAACGAAGCTAATTGAGTATCTATGGAATCACCTTGGGTGATCTTTGTTATGTTATTCCAAAGGAGAAGAGTCGTATGTTCTTTAGAATATCAAATGTAATACAGCGCCATTAAGAATTACAAAGAATTGTAAAGTAAACCATTCAATGAAATGACTGAAGTCAAGTATAAGTTTCCCTGCCACTTTATTGAATTGAAAGAATGTGAGGAAGGTCTTTACAAGGACATAAATGTACGATTTTCTGTTTCTCCATAATGGTTAACAAGAATTTTTTTGACATAGGTACTGTAACAATGTAATGTGTAGGTATTTAGGATTAAGGAGCGTAACAGATCTTGTAATGTAAGGAATTGACTTCCTTGGTTGTATAAAATGTGAGAAAAGAGATGTCAAAGTGTCTTTTATAAGTGTCTGTAATTTGAAAATGAGTGAGGTCTGTAATGGAGCTAATAAGAATGGCTCATGAGTTATGAGTAGGTGTTTGGCTGAGCGGAGCAAAGTGTGATGTCTGATATTAGATCGCTACATAAGTATCTGTATGGAGAATAAAGGAGTTGGAGAATTGGGGGACGACGGGACATGAAGTGTAGGCGAAAGAAGAGTTTGTGAAACATTTGTATGTATGGCAATATAATAATATGTTTGTGATTGTGTGGACAGTTGGTTGGATGGAAATCAAATTAGAGATCATACAGTAGAAAAGAAAACATTCTGTTCCCTAATTAATTGAGAAGCAAGCTGTGCTCCAATTTCATTTCTGGAGAAATGTGAAAGCTGGAATCTGTTTTGACTACAGTGAAAGTGAACTGAGGCTAGTATCCTCTGCTGGATTCTAGCAGATTAATAGAAACAGAGAGTCTATGAGGCGTGTGCAAAGAGACAATGGGAAGCCAATGTAATGCATGATTTCTGCCATGCTAAGCAACGCCAACGATAAGTCGGCCTCTGGCGTTCATTTCCTTATTTCCTTCTACGACAATGCTGCACCCATCAACTACAAGAATATATTAGATCCACTAAAGACCTCTATAATATCTCTACTTTACAGACTCTCCCTCTTCCATTAATACACATACACCACACACACTAAAACACACACACATACACATAGCAACCAACAACATCCACTACAACAGAACACTCTGTGAGACTCAGGTTATTGCATTGCAATGCATGCACTACATTTGCTTCTCCAGCAGCAGAGCAGTAGCTAAAACGACGTCTTTATTACTGACTTACAAAATATATCTTCATACACCAAATACATAAACATAGCTCCATGTACAAAGAGAGCGGATATCTTGAGAATATAATATTGGAGAAACTACCTAGGTAGTCGGATTATCGTGGCATGATGGTGGAGGTGCACAGGAGCACTATTAGTATGTAGCATTGCTACAACAGTGTATTATAGCTATGTCTGTATGTATGTAGGTAAATGTAGACTATTGCAAATACGGTTAGCGTATTCTGTAGTAAAATATCGACTTGCCTCGTTCGTTGTTCCATAAAAAGATGTTGTGGAGTTTAACTATATGTAAGTATCTACATACAGTTTAGATTTAAGTTTAGATTCCTTTCTTCTTCCGAGTATACATAATGCATAGGTGACTATATTATAGGTGTAGGTACATAGATAGCTATAAAACATGCCGCTTAGCTGTATATGTATTGTATGGAATTGTGTGTGGTTCTGTTACGTGGATGTGTGTTTCTGCATTTGTGTATATGTTGTGTTAAGACTACAAGAGCAAGACCTGTGCTCAAACTTTGAATTGTAGTGGAACTGAAAGTTAACTGGAAGAACATGAAAGTGCACGTAGTGGTCGTATAGGTAGGCAGAGGATAAGAAAAGTGCTCTATCAGTTAGTTAGTGGTGCCTGTGCAACACAGCTACACACCTAAACTCAAGAATACAAACAGAGAGGGGAAGTGCAGGATTTACTACTAGTCGAGTTTAGTTTCCTCTTCGATCGAATTCCGCTACTGACTTGGACTTGACCAGACTTGGCTCAGCTACTTCTTTCTCTCTCTCTTTCTCCCTCGCACTCTCTCCAGTCTATTTCTCTCTGGCCCTGTCGTTTTAGCCAGGCTTTCGCCTTCCTCCCAACAACTTATTTACAATTAGTTACCAGTTCCTCCTAATACAAAACTATATACACATAAGACTTACACATGCAAACTTCCACCACTTTTACAACAAATAGCAAGGAAACCACATCACACAAAAAAGGAATCACCTGTGTATTATGGAGCAGTCGGTTCAAACACAATGCCAACCTGTGTTTAGCCATGCACAAACTACAAACTCATTACTCTTCCAGACTCTCCCAGATTAGCCAGCTCGTTAGAACGTGCGTAGTTGACGTACATTTCTCGTTGTATGCACAAATTGCTAAGGCAGTAATGTGTAAGTAACAAACACTCAAATTGAAACAATAACTTTTATTTCCGCGTACGTACATTTCAATTTCATGCTATAGGTGTAGGTGTATTTACAATTAGAGTGCAATGACATTGCCAATTCTAATGGATGAAAATGAAAGTAGGTAGGTTCTGCAATGTGTATTTTAGTATTATTTATGTAGGTACCTATGGTAGTACATTTCAAAGGTTTCGCCGTGTGTAGTTCTTTTATTCGTGTAGATATATACTGTGTGTGTTCATTGATCATCATATTTTGAATTGACTCAGATCGGTTACGATAAAACTAAATCATGCTCCAGTTAGAATATGAAGTGTGTGCGGGTGTAGTTATGAATGAAATACTGCAACAATGTTACACTTGTATATAAGTATTGCCATTCATGTTTCGTCTTGCCTTGAACTAGTCTTTTTCTAGCTTTGTTTTCGTAATTCGATTCGGCTTTGGAAGACTTACAAGTGGATACCTACCTATAAATAATAACATATTATAGTGTATGTATGTATACATTTCTCCACACGTTATATGCATAATAAATATGACATGCTTATAGACTCTAGTGCAATTGAGAAAGGAGATGAAACCTCAAGAAGTAACTATGAATGTCGTAGTTAGTATTTGAAATGTGATCTTGTAGTAGCAGTTGTAGTAAAAGTAGTAAATAGGAGGAGTTCCATTGCAACGTATTTCGGAGAGCGAGCCAGATACAAAGACGAGAATAGAATAAATAAGAGTTTATTGTCATTTGTACTATTTCTGGAGAAATGAGGATAATAAATAGAATGCACTGCATATGTGTACATAATTCACCCGTTTCACTGATTTTACATGAATTCTGGCATATTATGCAAATCTGAGTGTTGCTACAATCAAACAGTGCACATTGTTCCACCATTGTACTACACATACGTCACACTCCATTTTATTTTTTTTATTAGCCATAGAGCATTCATACTATTAAACAAATGTAGTCGTTGCATTTAAAAAGTATTCTGTAGATGCAGAGCTGGAGTTGTAATGAAATTAGGAGAATTGATAGTTTTCATAATTGGAGGTAGACAAGAAGTAATTTAAATGTTGCACTTTACTACAATACACACACGAGCGGAGTCAATTAAATTATGACAACATTGGCTAAATAGCGTAAAGCACAATTAGAAAATGAAGTGCTAATTTGTAGCTGAGCTAATTTGAAAGTGAGCTGGGAAGTAGTACAAAGTATTAGTAGTGCAGATATTTTACAGAGAAAACAGCTCGGAGTCAGTTTCACAGAGCTGATTACATGAGAGAGTTTGGGAGAGAAGAGAGCCGCCGTTGTAGCACTTTTCCTTTCGTGTCACTTGCATGATGTACGAATTATAAGTTCCTTATTGGGCGAATTGAATTAAATGGGATACACTCTGACTAATGTCAGTTAATATTACGTAGTAAGCCGTGACAAAGGCTGTGAGACTATGAAAACATGAAGATATCAGGGCAAAATGCTATCACATACTCTCCATGCCAGTATACATACAAGCACTCTCCTTGTATATCGCCCTGTTGTAACTATAACTCAACTTGTGTGTAAGGAGTACACTTACATCGAGGCAGAGCAGTATGCACGATAAACTTTATTATTCAATATGGCCAGAGTTCTAAAACTGACCTAGCAGTTGCAGTAAGTTTTAGCATGGACTGAAAAGCAAGGCACACACATACACATATACATACGCAGTCACTTCTATTATTCTATACAGCTTATTTGCTCGCTAATGAATATTTACTGAGCTAATGGAACAAGAATCGCATACTAAATTTCCGCACAGTCAAGGCAAATGAATGGAAAGCAAACCCAGACTTCTGAAATTGATAACACGAGCAGAAAAGACCAGAGAGAGACAAGAGAAAGAAAGAGTAACAGTAGTACTTCAAATTTACATGCACATCCACCACTACCACCAGCACCAGCACTTGTGCTGCATCAAAGCCCACCCTACACCAGACACACTCATGTGTTAGACCAGCACAACGAGCAACCAGAGTGTTATTTAATGAAAACTGAAAAGGAGCATCTTTGTACATACTAAGAATACAGAACAAAATCTGCAGGGTTTGTATGTGTGTGTGTGTGTGGTTGATGTCTGTGTCATTCATTATAAATACATGAGGGCGCCTAGATATGCTACAATATCCCATTTTAGCTACAACTATGCATTTTAGCTATAACTAGTACTCCAACACTCTCCTTTCACATGAAAATATTAGAAATAGCAGAAGAAAACACTGTGGAACATAGAAAATAATATGTGACACTTATATGCAACGGAGTATAAAACAGTAATAGAGTAGAAACCCTACTTGTAAGCTACTTGTAGTATGCAGTGTAGAATATTCTATGGAATTGACTGTTTTTATGCATGTATTGTTCTGATATAAGAAGGATGTGAGAGTGTGACGACTGCCTTTTAGATAGACTGTGTAGAAAATGGACTCTAACGCACTTGTTTCCCACTCACTTTGTCCTCCTTCTCCAATTTAACTACTTTCACTATTACTCCAACCATTGCAACTCCTACTACTTCTATTACTAACACTATACCAATCTACTACTACATTTTATGATCGTGTTACACAAACACACACTGTGCAACATCTTATACATGACCATGTCTTAATAACTAAACGACACTTTATCTTGAATCATTGTTACAACTGTTCTCCTCATGTTTACATATTTATGCAATGCACCATGCACGTCCTTTCTATTTCCTTTCTTGTTTTCTCAGGACTCTTGGTGTGTTGAATTCTATTCTACCTACCAATATACAAAAACAATCTAACCGACACAAACATCATAAAATAATAACTTTAAATACCACTCCATACTAATATGAAGGTTTAGCTTAATTTCATTTGAGGTGTTTCTCCATTTTCCTTAAAATGTCGACAATTTAGTTGTTGATTTTAATGTGACTGTAATAGTACAGTGTATAGCCTGATTAAAGCTACTATAAAATTTTGTAAAAATCGGAGTAAAGTGCTAAGGTTGCATTTTTATGTTAGGCATCGTGCACAAGTACATGGATGTACGTTTGTATTTGTGCTGAGTAATCGTGATGAAGACTGCTCTTTATTTTTATTTTTGGTAAGTATGTTGTAGAGACGTCTGTGCAAGAAGCAGAGGAAGGAAAACGGTGTGTATCTACACTTTGGCATTCCCACGGTGATTATAGTAGACTGTTCGTAGTGCTAGTTTCGCTCCTAGTATCGACAATGCGATAATAATACTCGTCTAGCGTTGAAGAAGAAGTGGACAACTATTGGATGTAGACAGGGAAGTCTGGATGGAAGTTTGCAAGTAAAGCACGTTAATTTAGCACGAGTTGTGCTGATTGTGTATATATCCCAAGTTACGTGTATCAGAATTAATTGGTGTACATGTAATGGAGCCATTTTAGTTGAAATATCACTGACACTCACTCAGACTTCTGTATAACCTCCAACAGTCACGAGCTTCTAACTCCATTAACAATCCAGTTTGAAAGGGCGAAAGTCGTCACAATTTGTTTAACTTTCATTCCCACTCTCCAACTGGACATTTTACTTTTCAACTACTATCATCATGTGATTTCAAGTACCATTAATACTTCTACGCTCAATCTACTTGATCCTCGCAGTCTATATATGCACACTCCCACAATACACTATAACTATTGCCATAAACCCAGTTAACATTCATGCATGGACTGCTGCTGCACAGTAACTACTGTATGTACATGTATAACATGAAGTGTACGTACTGTTGGAGTGCACAGCTCCAGCAGATCGCAATTAAGGATGTAAAATGCATTGTAGTAGTCAAGTGGGTATTATTGGTAGAGTGCTAAAGTTAGGCAATCAGGAAAGTGGAAGAGTGCATAGCTAATATATAATATGCACAAGTACTTGCATTATACTTCTCCCATAGCTTTGCAGCCCATAATGTATAAAGTACAGCAACTATAAGTAGCAAACGCTACTTATTGTTAGAATTGAAGTGTATTAGAGTAAGTAGTGGATAGAAGAAGTCGCGTGACGTTTTTAACTAAAGTGGACCTCGTTATTGTACGCAGAGTGCTTCGGGTCAGCACTACATTCATGCAAACTATACCAGCAACCCTAATACATGTATCATTCTGTAAAATGTATTTAGTATATCCATCCGTGAAAGAAGAATAACATTAGAATGCCACATAGCAGAGCAGAGCAGAAAGATGCATAGCATTGTAAGATATTTGATATATGTAGAGTGTATAGTAATGTGCAAAGTGGCATAGAAAAGTTGGGCAGAGATGCAGATGGATTGAGCTTTCTGCTATGAGTCTTTGTGCTAAGTAGAGTAGTGTAGAGTGTAGGGCGCCCGAAAGGCCCAAATTCTTGTAATGTATTTAGGTAAAGTAGTGGAGTGAAAGTATAATTGAAAGTGGAGGAGGAAGTGAGTGGCTGTGTGAGAGAGACGCAGACGAGAACAGAGTAGATCAACCAAACGTAGCAGACACACTCTAATATCCGTACAGTGTGTTTCCTAGTAAGTGATATATTATGGATATTTCATATATATTGTATGATATGTATAGAGTGCCTTTGCTGCTGTAGTGTTATCGGTATTACATGTATAGGTAGTGTGTATTAGAACTACAGAGGAATAGTTGTGTGTATGTGTATGTGTGTTAGATGTTATATGGATGTACGTGGAAATATCTTTGAGTGTATAGTAAGTGTAGTATGTCAAGAGCAGAGTGGTGGGCAAACAGTAGAAGTGAACGATGGTGAAGGAACATCCACACTACTTTTGTAATGTAGGTCGTGTTGTAGTCGTAGTGCTATGTACTCCGTATGTGTAACATTATAACTTTTCGAAGAAAGCGACTCAAGTAGTGCTTTTCCTGAAAGAAAAATTAGGATATAAAACCGGAGGACAGGACATATCTATATCGAGAGGCATATTACACTCACACAGTCACAAGCCACTCACTTCCCTATTACATACTACTGGCTAATACGGATGGTGAGAGAAAATAGTGAAAATTTATCCGTGGGAACGGTTTTTCCTTTTGACATTGCATCGCTACCACACAGACACAGACACAGCACAACTATATATACTAGTACATACAAAGAGTCCGGGTATTTGTACAACGACATCGGATACGTTCATATTGGAAGGTTTTTTCTCAACTTTCTCATCCTTAGCTCTGAAGACGGACTAGCTAGTTGTAGAATGACAAGTACTTACACTTAGGCTATAGGTATAATATTATAAGATTTGTGCATAATAAAATTACATTCAACTTTATGGTAGTAGCACTACACTAGGAGTACTAATACGGCTATAGATAAATTAAAAGACTATGGCAGGAGCTGTAGGAGTATGTAATGCTAAAAGGGTATTAAATTTATATTTATGTATGGAAAGGTTGCATTATTATGTTTCTGTGTTAGTTAGTTACCTCCTCCTAGTTTTACTTAGGGAAGAATGAGACGCGAGAATGGGGAAAGTGTATAAGTACATGGAACTCTTTACTTAATGTTAGTTAGCACATGTGCGAGACTAACAGTGCGATTTATTTTTGTGAGCGAGCACGGGTGTATATTTGTGTGGAGACTTGCTCAGATGTTTCACACAGATATGAGTGCTCCGTCTGCCATGAGAGATTGAGAAAGAAGACTGGCTTAACACTGAACCAGTAAACTAAGGCGGAACTGGTTAGTTTTTGAGAATATATAAAATATATTCGGATAGGTGTACTACATACACGTATATGTATGTGTGTATGTGTATAGGGAGTTAGGAGTTGATGGGTTGTAGAAGTAAGTGAGTGAGTGTGATTGAGTTGTGACTACAGCGGAGTATATAAAGAATGTCTATGTATTTTGTGTGTATGGATGTATGTGTAGATGTAGATGAGTGAGAGATAGTGTGTAGAAGGAGGGAGTTGTAGAGGGAGAGTTACAAGAGCATTTGAGTATTGGAGGAAGATGTTGGAGTGAAATGGATCTGGAGAATAGCGGAGTGAATATTATGTTGGGCGAGATAAGGAGAAAGTGCATAGAGGGAGAAACGGCAATGGTGATTTACATTAGCACACTAAAGCTTTATATATCCCTACTACTTCAACTTTATGGATCACATGTCAATCGGATTTCTTCTTTCTTTCTGGAAATCCTCTCATTCCATTTATATCACAATAACGTTCTATTAGCTTTAAATGTCTAATCCCGTTCGTTCTTCACTCGTCTTTCAACTTTATGTACTACGCTCCTGCGACTCTTCTCCTCATTGCCTCATTGTATTTCTACAGCTGTGCGTACTCTGTCCTTTTTACGCTCCCATTTCCACAGGCCACTTGGGCAATAAAATAAAGTCACACTTTTGTGCTTAATCCGGAAATGGACTTCGTAAAAGTAACTTGTAATTATTACATGGTTACGCCTCTCCAGATCTATTCAATTTTATTAACACGCTGTGGCCCATTGCAAATAACGATAGGATCCTCTAACTGCTTGCAAAGTCTCTCTTTCATTTCGAATAATAACGAATGACGCTCGCAGCCAAATTATTTTTCTTTGGCGTCAAATAACATGATACTTATTTTCTGCAAATAATTCAACAGATTTGCAAACAGTTTCCAATTACTACTGTAATAACCTCATTAAAGATTAGTTTCGAATTACCAATATAATTATAATATATATTTCATTCTAAGAAGTTCGCTGTATATGGCTTTGAATGTTGAATGACGCAAACGAGTCAAGTTTCCAATGCAACAATAAAGGTATCAAATCTCATGTTTGTATAATGAGCAACGTATCTATTATGTATAATATTATTGTTGTAATTTAATAAAATTAGTGTCGCAATTTAAATTATGTCTCAAGTTGCAGAAGAGTAACTGTGTAATGCAATAGTGTAGTTGGTGATGAAAGACTTGAATATGTCGTTCAAAGTGGTTTGAAATTATTAAAGGGATAAATATTTGGTTTCTCGACGTGACTGGAGGTTAGGACTGTTAACTGTGTGGCAGTAGTGAAAGAGTCTATTTATTCATGTGACAGTAAAACTTTGAAATAAAACAGGAAAAATAAGTTTTGGGTAAAAGGGAATTTTGTGGTTTGAGTACTTATGGTAAATGGGCGTTGGGCTAGTTTTCAAGCAATTTGGCATTCCTAGTTGTAAAAGGGAAAGTTTCATGTTGGATTTTGTCTATGCGGATATTTTTTGTTGAGAATATTGCACGTCAGTATCTGACTATTTAGAAACTACTAGGAATGCGGCTGTTGGGAGAAATTATTTTTGTGAAAAGTATCCACGAGTCTCAGTTTCACTTTGGATTGGTGTGAGTGGAAGGGAAAAACATTGAGCCGGAGCACTTCTCCAGCTCTCCAGGATATACATACCCTTGTTGTTGAAGGTCTACGTGCACTCTTCGGTTTTTCACTAGGGAAGTATTATTATATGCCGCTCTGATAAGTACAGATAAAGTGTGAAGCGTTTACAGAATATTAAGTTTAGCTATGTGCTATGTATTTAGAATATGAGATGAGAAAATGGTTAGGGTGGAGATAGCGACTGGAGTGGAGAGGTAAAGTAAAGCCAAGGAATCCCGAGTTGTCTAGCAGAGATCAATGTATCATGCCAAAATGATAAAATAATGAGAAAACATCATAGGCAGTGGAATTGGTTGAGAATTGCTACGATTTCCTTCGCTGAAATGAGAGCACTCTGAGGAAGTCAAAAGACGTCTACGTATGTACTTATTATACTTTAGCCAATTTGCATTAGTTGTGTGTGGCTGTGGCTAAACGAACAGTCTTCTTTGCCAAGATACAAATATTAAGTAGATGTCCCACTCAAATTCCAAACTACCACTGTGGTGTACCCGACAAATTTAAAATTCTGTGCCACTGTACTTTCGAATATTAAATAAAGGTCCGTAATTCTCATAATATGTATCGATTAGCCAACAGGAGGGTGACAGCAAATCTTGGTTTGAAAATTAATTGCCTTCTTTCATGTACGACGTAATTTAAGCCGGCAGCGACAATTAAAAGAGTTTGATTGAAGAAAGAAGGCTGATGTTGCGAAAATAACAGAACGTGAAAGTTTGAACATGTAGCTAGCAGGTATATTTTGTGAGTTGTGGGACTCTGTGTAACAATGCTTTGCTATTCGATATTATACTGTAGTAAAAGTATGGTGCTAAGGAGGAATTTGTGAGTGACAGAATAAATAATACATTTACCTAGATATAAAAGTTTGGGGGAGTTGGAAGAGTTTGTGCTCATTAAGCAGTTTTGGCACTAGGTGGGCTTATTCATAATTACAAGTGAAATGTGAGCGGGTAAGTATTCCAGTATGTGCGTTACTCACGGTGCATTGCATGTTCAATGTCGTACTTTGTGTATTCTCCATTGTGTACGTAAATTCTATTCTACTGAGCTACAGATTTTGACAAGGAATGGTTATCGGGGTGGAATTGAATCCCATTGGAAAACTGACAAAGTGTCAGACATTTGCATACGTGAAGCTGAAGTTAAAATGCGAAAAGTATGGTAATTACTCATTGGTGGTTGTACTTGACAGGAATAAATACACTTGACTAGAGACTAGAGACACATTAACTTTTTGACATTGCAAAACTGATTTTTATTTTTGCGAATTGTAATTGCATATATTGAAAAGACGCTAAAGTAATGAACTATGTCGGATTTTGTGAGCAGGGCCAACAATCGTAAATGTCAACTTGTATGTGAGAAGCATAGCGACTATTGATGACGTGAAAATGGTAAGTGGGTCTTAAAACCCCACCGAGCCATTCAATTAAAATCTGGTCGCATTATAATATTTCCCTTGTTCCACAACACTCGGGTGGTTCCAGGCACTGTGACAATTTCCTTTTAAGACGTTTGTTCCACTGCCTCCAATCACTCTCACATTTCTCACTAATTACTTCTCATTCACACAGTCCTCCCTCCATTATTTATCATTGGCTCTTACGTTACCTACTCTGTACTTATCTTCAGTAGTCATTTGCATTTGAATCTAATCTGAGTAGATGCATTCCAAATATTATTACTATCACTATTACTATTTTTATTATTATTATTGTTATTATCATTATTATTATCATTATTATTATTATTATTATTAGCATTATTACTATTGTTATTATTAGCATTATGTATCACCATAGTACGTATTATTCGTAAGACAATTACCAGGCTGCTTCAGTCTAGATATTATTAGAACACTCAGTAGATGTTGTTTGCTATGATCTGATTCCTTACTGTTATTGTTATTTCTCATTAGTTTTATGACAACTTATTGCAACTTGCCACCCATCAAATTCTACATAGTAATTACAAGTATCATAGCTATACCATTTACACTTCTCCATAATTACTATTATTGTTATTATCATTATTATTACAACTTATGTTAGCGTTACTAGACACTGTTCCTTTTCAGTAACTCGTATTGCTTGCTTCATGTTCTTATTAGTCCGTAGGTGTGGGTTAGTTTCATTATCTACGTCGTTCTATGCAATCTTCCCAAATACAATTGTTCACAATTTTCTAACCGCAGGCTGTTCTTCGTTTATTTACATATTGCTACGTTCTTATGTAACTACATGTACGTAATTTTATTTCATTATATTATTCTTTTTACATCATTTTCATCCCCCAAATTATAACCATAAAAGTAAACTCAACAAACTGCTCTTCCCGTATTATTCACCATTTTCATTTTCGGATTGCTCTGATCCAATTTTATATCGAAGCGTGTTACACACATCTGTCGTCACACTTGTATTCGTACATTCTTTCATACTATTTAATTGTTTCTATAATTGTGTACTAAAACCGCACACATGTGTGTCTATGTATCGGTCACCCATAATACTCTGTTCAATTAATCTACAGATTTTTTCTCAAACCCAGAGCCTTGCTCTTTAAACGGAAATTAATTTCACACTATTTTGCAACCAGTACTGTGTATGGTACCCTATGCCAATTTCTTTCTCTCAGTATACCTTCCTAATCTATTCATTTGTTACATTAAACCTACCAATATCTCATTTCTCTTTCGATTGAATTCACAAGCGATTCTTCAAAATCAACGGAACTAGGTAATGAATATATTGAGTTATTATGTTTTAATAGCACAATAAAATGGCTAAAGGAAATGAAAAGAGTGATTTGTGTGTATGTACAGTAGGGAGAATGAGACTAATTGTGAAGTGACGCATGGAAGATATATAACTAAAGAACAATCTGTTCATTTTCGTGTATACACAATGCTTTGTGGTAAGACAATCCGCAAATGGCTGTCATTGTCAGATATCACACGAGGATAACTTTTCGCAGTGTGTGGCACTAAAGTACTAGTGAAGGTAGTAGTGAGTAAAGTAGGGACTACATAAGTTGTGTGTGGAAGTGTAGTTTGTAGTAAATAAGAGTGAAGTGTAAGTAGAAGTGCAAGTGAAAGTAAGTTGGGCGAATTTACTTTGTGTTGTACAGTACAGTTGTGTATTTACGAAACTAGTGGACGTAAGCGTAAGTGTAGGGCAGGGTGCGGGAAGTGGAATATCAACTATCGCATTATTTTTCTTGCCACATGACTCACCATAAATTATTACAGTCAGTGTCCTACACACTATAATGTCACAATCCCACTTTATTCACCTATATTTCCCCACTCAGCGACTCGCTGCCAGTGCTTTATACACAGTCACTGCCAATTACTCACCTATTCTCTCATTCCATTTACAGCCAAGTCACAGTCTTCCAGCGCCACCAGAAATGTCATTCTATCTAACCCTTTCCTAAAAACAAACGTGACTGGAAACTCGACTCATTGCTTTGATGATGATACTCAGCTTGTTCGTGTCCTAGTCTGTTTATCCAAATACAACATTTTTCGTCTCTGTAATAATTTACTTTTACTATATAGCAAAACCTTTTCACATCATTCCCATTTCATTCCACGGACGTAATCAAAACTTTCGTAATCAATTTTGAATGTATCGTATTTATCCTTCTCCAACATTTCGTAAGTAATAAAATAATGCCTACTTCATTTTTATATAAATAACAGTACAAGGCCTTCTCTCTCTCTCGTTCAGTCACCAGATACCCCTGTTAAACATTAGTGCGCTTTCCAAAGAAATGATCTAAAACATTGTCCAATTTCCAAATAAATGATCTAAAACATTGTCCAATTTCCAAATAAATGATTAACAAAATTGAGTAATTTCCCAAGAAATGATTTACAACATCGGGTCATTTAATTCGTAGCCATAATTAAGGTTGTAGCTTATAAGGTTTTATTGCAAATGATTTGAGCAGAAGCTACATGTAGTAACTTTTTTGTATTTTATATGATGGGAGTTGATTAGAAAAATGAAGAAAAGACACAGGGGATTGGACAGTCAATTAGTAGTGGTGCAGTGTGTTGTGATATTTTTTAACCCAAATTCGAATTAATGGCTGATGAGTTTGTAGGAGCAACAGAGAGATCAATTGGCGTCAGTAATTTGGAGTGGTAACGACTTGCGTTGTTGTTCTGTGTGCTGTGCTGCCACACCACTGTTACACTATTACACACAGTTGAGTATTGCTAATGCACGTCCATGGCACTCTGCGAGACTACGGATATTTTGTTGGTTATCCGTATTTATTTGTGTGTAAACATGGAAGTTTTCATTCAAGTCCAATTCTCCCGTAGACATTCTTCGACCAGAAACAAAGCAGATGATAGTAATGGCAATGGCAATGGCCGTAGTGGAAGAGAAAGAGTAAAAGGCAAAGGAATTAAAGCTATATCTCTCTTTTGCGCTACAACTACAAAAGCATAGTAAAAATGTGCTATGAAATGAACAAAATGTTGGTAGCACGGCTAGTAGGTATATTCCTTTGTCGACCATCAATGTAACATGTAAGTGTAACGGCATGTGGATAATGTTTTTACGTGCTTTTCAATTAGACATCTATCTATGAGAACTTGACTAGTATCTCCACCATCAGATATATCAACCCAAATGACAAAAGCTTCAAATTAAGTCCCAGCGCTGGGCTTTCAAATTCGAACCTTAAATATGTACTCGTTTGAGTTTGCACACTACAACCACTGTGTTTATACGTATGTAGCATGTAGGTATATGTATACGCTGCATTTTTCTTTTCTCATCTTGTGCTGGCGTTAGCACTAGCAGCAGTTTGCTTCCAACCATATTATTCCAAATATATAAGTTTCTTTTACACATTTTCTTCATTCTCAACGGCACTGATGGAGTTAGTGGACTAGTAGATTGCACGCAGTGCCAGAGCTGCTGTTCAAATACACTTAATACACCAAGCAAACCTTTCACAACACAAAACTCAACACACAGTCTCTCGTTTCCATCCACATCCACATCTACCAAATGTGCTCAGCGAGTTTCTCATTTAATTTCATGTGACTACAGGAGACCAATTCTGTTTCCTATTTCTTTCCTTTTACAACATCACTACTGCAAAATGTTAGCTCACAGAGCTGGGTCTGTCACAACACAACTCCTTTATAGACACACATACTACACCTATACACGTCTATACCATATGCGTGCGACCTACAGCAAAAATGAACGTACAAAGAGAAATATTATTATGTTTATGCTAGGTAGATGTCATTTATTTTGTCAACATTGTATGTTTCTAGCAGCAAAAGAGTTGTCGATGTAAATGATGTTACGTTCTCATCACAAACTTCACTTAAACAGCCAATAACCTTGTTAAACTTTTTGCAGCGTTCAGCGTTTACGATACAACACTACATACATACTAGACCTGTGTAGTGTGGGTATTTATACATTTTCAGTGTCGCTCCTAGAGTTCTTTCACTTTCTTCCAGAGTAGAAAATAGTTGTGATTTAAAAACCCAAAGTTTTTCAGTCTCATGGCTGAGTAATATTTTGCCTTGATCTTTCTTACGTTTTTTATAAGTCTCTTTGGTATTAAAGTTGTTGTTTGAGGTAGGCACTGTTTTCTAGTTAAATGATTCTATGTGTAAACTACAAACTGGGGACTTCTAACAGGTGTTAGACTATTTTATATCATATTAATAAGTTTAAAAGTTTTTACTCGCCTTTTTTATGATAACGAGAATAATGCCTCGTAGGGTTAACGCTCAAGTGGAGTTGTGTGAATGAATACGTACAATACAAATGCAGCCATGTCATGTTATGCGTGTGTCGCATAAATATAAGTAAATATAAGGTGCCCACATAATTTCTTTGTTTATATGTGAGGTATGTGGAATTTAAATTGTATTTTAGTACGCAGAACACGTAGTCAAGTTTACAGTGTGGAATACAAAAGTTATATTAGTATAGTGTGTAAAGTTACAGTTTTCTGTAGGTGCATAATAATAATAATAATAATAATAATAATAATAATAATAATATTACACAGTGTGAAAATGTTTTAAGGGATTTTTAGAAGGCGTGAAAGGAGAAAATTCAGAGAAACATAATAATACTACTGGATGAATGTTGTTCATGTGAGAGTTTAGGGATTTTGAGTGTTCAGTGAGACATTATTGTCGAGTAGTAGAATGACATGGAAGAGAATGGGCGACATGTTGACCTGCATACATGAATAAATGTTCTTTGTGATACACAACGATTTAGGGAGAGTTATAGTGAATGTAAAAATTTCTCACGCCGAAAGATGTGCATATCCATGAAAAGTTTAAAGACAGGCTAAAAATGTTTTACAGTTGAAATGATATACAGGACGGTATTTTATTTGGACGACTTTTAAAACTGTCCATTAAATCGTAGCATTTGTTCTGTACATTTCACATGTATGTACATTGTGGGTTGAAATAACAATGTAAAAGATGAGCAAAATGATTTTATACAGAGAAAATTCATAAATCTGAGGTTCTAGGCTATGAATATGACATGCCTTTGGCATAGATGTCTAGTTCATACATGTGTATATTTCTTAAGAACAGATTGTAAACTTTTCGCTTGAAGACAAGTAGGCAAGTCAAAGCATTTGAGTGGAATTCACATAGGTACTGAAAAAACTACAGACATTTATTCCACCAATCTGCAAGACCAAGTTTTGCACAGCAGTCTACTAGCATATAGCGACACTAAAGAAATAAAAGTGAAAAGAATAAGTAGGCACATATTATAGCGGCACTACAGAGAAAACGGAAAGTGCGAAAGTTTGGCAAAGTACAGCTCTGATCTTTCTTTTCAGTCTTTCTTTCAAAGTTAACACTTTACTGGCCATACGAAGAAACCTTTACGTCCTATCGTATTATGCACCTACTTGCTGTGATATCAACTTCCACCACCAGTGCCCCACCAGCAACACCAGAACACCACCCATCTTTATTTATGCCTGCATTCCCCGTATTTACTACAACACTCACCACCATCGCCCAAATAACACCACCGCAACCAGTGAGCCTCAGCCCAGTCTCCATTTCACCAGTCCATACAAAATCACAATACATTTCTAAGTAGCTCCAGCTCCAGCTACACACTCACCCGATCACCACACTTTTATTTCTTTCGCCCGTCTATGAAGTGTCTCTCGTCTATCCCCTGACCTTCTAGTCCTTCTAATGAATTTACCAAACTACTTCAACTGCAACGCCTTCAAGTGTCCCTCTAACTTTAACTTTCCTCCAGTCTCCAATATATTACTTCTTAGTCCTCGTACTATTTAATTATACTTTTCTCTTTCAGCACTAACAAACACTCAGTGAACAAATGAAATCCTACACATAAAATCACATGATAATCTTATTCTCTATATTTCATTATATTATATTATCACTTAAACTGTAACATATTTATGCACGCTCACATACATTTATATTACCGCTATTATGTATGTATACAAACAACTACTAGAACACAATGGAAATCATAATCATAGAAATATACTAGGTAGCTATTACTACTACTGTACATAAAGACTGTTATACAAAATGTACGGCATTCGTATTTGTAGTCTTATTTCCTTAAGAAAGCAAATTTCAAATTTTGTGTAGGTTGTATTTACATTTGAACTTAACTACGTAGAGCAGAAGTTGATTCCAAGGTTTGTTCAGCGTTTTAAAGCTGACAACGGTGGGTCTGGTTAATAAATCTGGAGATTTGAGGGGGATATGTACTAAGATAGTAAGTAAGTGGAGGGAGCGAGGAAATAAATTCGGAGAAGAGGCTTCTAAGAAAAAGAAAACTGTGAGTGGGTTTGTTATTCATTCGTTGCATGATTTGCTACTCACTTACATCCGTGGAAGAGACACACTTGTCATTATCCGTTCTGGAAGACATGACACAGTTGATAATGATAATTCAATTTGTAGGAGGAGGTAATTGATAAAATACACATGAGCATGTTACTACGGACGTGACAAACATCGCTGAAGGTTTTTGGTGGGCTGTTGTGTGTGAGTGGGTATGGTGACTTGGGGATAGTTGGGATGGTGTATAGTATAGTGTGTTAGTGTGTATGGTGATGGTATGGGATGGCGGTGGAGTCTGATGGTGGTGGTTGGTGGTTGTTGTAGTTGTGTAGTGAAAGAGAACAGGAAAGACTGAAAGACGCAGGGAGCTAAGCCTCGTCTGTCTCTCGACTTGTGTTTGACTTGAAGAAAGAAAATACTGGCTACTCTTCTGTTAGAGTCACACTCGAGAAAGCCAAGGACTTTCCACTCTACTTTCCCGACCGTCCAAGTGTTTACTGAGATATGATGTGTGTTGTACTTCTCCAGCAGGCCTTTTCACAAAAGAAAACTTTTCAACAAAAATGGGTACTTGTGAAATGTTGGTGGAGTGTCCCGTACCTAACTAAACTATATTACGGATGTATTTACAAAAGAAACAGAAAAAATTGTTAGAAATCTTTAGGAGTTCGAGTACCTACACATTCTTTTGTACACGAAAGGTATTTACTATGACATCATGTTAGCATGAAAAACTAAATGAAAATCTCAGACAAAAATTGTATCCCCAACCAGCTCCATATAAAATAGACTCCATTCACTTCTTCAACAGTTCAGCTGTACTCACATGTCTGGAGTAGCTACAAAAAATTTACAACTTTTAGCCGTCCGCTTCTTCTCCTCCTGGTATTAACTTACAATTTCATCCGCACTTGCACGTCTACTTTGCATTCTTTTAATCCTATGAGGGATCTTTTCTGACGTATGTGTATCGCTCTGCATAGATTTATGCAATATTCATCCTGTCATTTTCAAAAAGGTCAAGTGCTACTACAAACATTTTGTGTCATCCATCCATCCCAAAATAAAAATCGATTCTGCTGCATACTACACTTCAAGTGAATATGTCCCTTGCTAATAAACCCAAACTCTTTTGCATAAAATCTTGAATGTATACAGCAATTGAAAAATTCTAATAACATTATACCAGTCCAATTTATTTGAAGCTACTTAGCAGAATGAGGATGATGTTCGTTTTTATTTTATGAAAAGACTTTTTCTGTAATTATAATGTGGAGAGATACACAGAGAGAGAAAGTTGTTTTAGTATAGTGACATAGTGGAAATTCGCGTAGAATCAGAATAGTAGGAGCATACGAATATATTATAAGAAATTCTACACGAAGATGTTTCCCTGAAACTGAAAGAAGTGAACATTAAGGTTTGCTGATGACGCCACGCGCTTTTGGCATAACATCACATTGTTACAGCAAAGTCTTTGTGTGTGTACATGGGAGGAGGAGGCATTGTGTTTTGTGCTGTATACTTCATTGCCCCTTGCTCTACAATAAAGTATTCGGAAAACAAAGAAAAAACTGAATGACGCACTCACGTTGTTCTTCCCTGCTCTTTCGCCCAAGCTTTCTCTCTCACTACGAAACTATAGAATAATCAATATTTGTCGCGCCTCTCGTCTTTTTATTGTTTCTTATTTCCTGTTTTCCATACTGGGAAACCAACACAGTGTTTACTCCGAATTCAGTTTCTCGGCCAAGCAATACTACACTAAGTTAGAGAAATGATTCTTTTACATAAACGATGAGCAAAATCCTTGACTGGACTCTTATTCATTTTCTCTTTTTGCTCGTCTCCACGTCATGGTCACTTTATCCTGCACTTAAACATTTCAAACTCTATCAACAAACCCAACTAGACTTTTACACGTATCTTCCACTCCTACACTTACTTACTTAGTTTACTTCTAAAAGCTACAAATAGAATTGTCAATGATAGTCGTTTGATATATTTCACAGTTATAATTTATAATGCACTCTCTATACCATACGTACAAATAGATGTGTAAGGAATAGCTGCATCTCTACAGCCAACACACTCTGGTTCAGTACACTATATTGTACTTCTATACATTTACTATTCTCTCACAAATCTACGGATGCTCAAACCATATTTGCACTATACTACTCCGAAATTACACTTAGCTGCAAGATCACGTGGAATGATGCTACTTGCGGTTGATTAAGTGTCTAGTGTGTTACACTTCGAGAAACGTAGCCCTGCACACAACATGTGCTTAGGGTGAACACTCTTAATGGCAAATAATGATATCAGCTCAATTCTAGAGCTCCCTTATTAATTATTACACATTTCCCTCGCTCTTATTATTTATTTATTTACTCGTCTGCTCCTATAGCTGTTGATGGCCGTCTGACTTTTACTTTTCTAACACAATACATACTGCTGATGTATACTGCGATATACTTTTATACAGTTGGCTATTATTCGTATACACACAAGTACATATTCCTCTGTCACTTTGTCGTGTATAGAAATCCATCTTAGACATAGCAAAAGAGAGAGAGAGAGTAACTCATTAATTAATAATGAATAAGAAACTTCTACAAAGCCTTTGGTTCTTCTAGTGTTCTGACTGTACAGGTTCTGAAATGAATACTACGTGTAGTACTGTACACTGTACAAGGTTGTTGTAAACACCTACTGGCAAAAACACGCTCCGTCTTTTAATTTTCTCTTTTCTTATAAACTTTCGCTTCCTCTTCACGTTTACGTCCATGAATTTCGGGAAATTACAACTATTGGTCTACTTACACGACACTAACTAAGAGTTCCTGCGCTAAATATCAAACTGCTGCTGTAAATTGCAATCTGAGTATTTATTTTGTATATTTCTCTAATATGCACTTTGTACTAAAGAATAATATCATTTCTACCATTCAATGCAAATATTTGATTTGATTTACTTACCACATTAATTAATGTGTTGCAAGAGTATTTCTAAATACAAAGCGCGTCTTTTATGTTAAAGCAAAAGTAATGCATTAGTACGAGGGTTGTGATTGAAATAGTGATGAATTAATTTCCTGGCCCTGATATTAATTACTTTACTCTATTCCCTATTATTATACACACAGAGACCGCAAAATTCTATTTTAAATATGTATTAGGTAAATTCCAGTACATTTAGTAATTATTCATGAATGCAAGTAATAATTGCCTCCATTTTTGCAACGCATTTTGACTCTTGGTCTAGTTATTAGCTTTTCATTTTCAGAATAGTCTGGTAATCACTTAGTCTTTGCTTCGTAGTCAGAATTTCCTTTTCGGTAGTGCTCTATATTAGTATCACAGTATCTAGTTGACACATTTTTAAATTTAAATACTTAAAAAGTGATTCATAAACTTGCAAATTAAATAAGAAGCAAACTATTATTTGCATTTTGTTAAATTAATGAATTCGTTAAGTTGCTTTGAGCAAGTATTTACAAATTAACTGCAATAGTGTAATTAACATGTATGAAAGACGGAAGTTTAATCTGATTATTATTAATTGTATATTAATGTGTAAATGGTGGCTATACTTTAGTAACATGCATAAAATAAAAAGTAGAATATAGTGTGGTAGTATTTAGAGCGTATATATACGACAATGATGGGCAACCGTTGGAAATGAACATGATGACGTAATTCCATGTATTTTAGCAACATTCCTTTTTTGGGATAATCTGAATTATTAATATTGGTGTGACAAAGGAGACTAATGAAATCAGTGCGTAATGCAGTTATAGATGTACTGGGAAAGCAAAGAAAGTGCATGGCGATGCATGTGTAGTGTGAATTACAATGTGACAAGTGTAGCCGGGTAACCACACAGCTATAAATATATTATAACATTGCATTACAGTCGAATGTGCACATTCACTGCCCGACTCGGATTCCTACTCCGAAACAGAGGGTAGACGAAAATGACGGTGGATATAAAGAGTATTGTATGTGCAGCAGCATTGTGTGGACATACAATGTTTACGTAGACTTAGTCGTTAGATATTAGACATAGAGAGAAAGTAGCGGAGTTCACACGGATTCTGTGACAATGCACAGACTCCTGTAATAAATCTTGCTTTTCTTGTAGGTTTTATTAGGTTCGTATAACTTATTATTTTGGATCATGATATTCTTATAGCCATAACATACCTGCCTCAGCTCGCCTCCATACGCTTCGTTACTCGACTACGATGTATTATTAAAGATATAGGGCTTTAAGTAAGAAATACCTACAAGGCTACACTACAGGAGCGCTGGTTATTTTCTCAGGGATAACGTCACACTGGATACTAACCAGACGGCAGTAAATCGTCAACAAAGAATTTTGACACTTAACCTTGGGAAAAAGTCTTGAAAAGAGGCATTCATGTAGCATCTTTCTTTCTTTGCAAAACTTTCCTGCAGTATTTTTAACATGTTTATAAATACCACTTGGAATTCGAAAAGATTTTTAACGTGATATGAATAGCTTCATAATAATGACACATTGACCTAGTACTGATAGGTTTACGCTAAAGTAATGTTGACCATGTTTGATCTCTATGGAGATATATTACAATGTGTCATCGGAGTATATATCATTTATTTGTCAATAAAGTAAAGAAGGCCGTTGCATTTCTTGCCATTACTGCATAGATCGTATATTGTATACCTACTTCTCAAATACATACAAAGTTTAGCAAATTCCACTCGTATCCCTTGTATTATTATATACATCCATTTTTTACATTATATTCGTTATCAATTATATTATGCGATTGACAATGAAGAATGTTTTCATATTTTTTCCAGCTTTTTATTACCATGCATTGATTAAATAGTCATAGTTATTTACTTACCTATGTAATTATTATTATTATTATTAAATTACCAAAATAGCATCGTGGATTTATAAGCTGTACTATAAAGTAGATGAAAATCATTTGAATTTGTATGAACACATTTCTAGTTTTGAATTAAATTTATTACGTAGAGCTAAAATTAGAATACAGCTATGACTATATACCTTCTAGAGTTAAAGACTGTGAGTGATATTAAATTGGGTAATTTGATAATTGACATTTGAGTTTAGTTTAGAGGCTACAAGTAGTGCGTTGCGTTTATTAGTTTATTATTAGAAATGGAGCGATTTAGCTGTAGAACTAGCTGTAGGTACCTCTAGACTCTAAGTGTAGTAAAATAATAAGCAACATGAGGAGACGAGACATTTGATTTGAAATGCAATTTACTTATTTCCTGTCTTTTGATGTTATTCGGGAAGAAGCCACAGCTGTAACTGTGAATTTGTACTTACGGTCCATCAGCAAGATAGATGATTATGAAATGGTAAGTGGGTGCAGTGTGTTATGACGGTGGTTGTCGGATGAGCTTGTGAACACAAAAGACAAATCGAATCAACACCCAAACGCAGGAAATACCTACGAACTATTTACACTTGCCCAAGTTACCATCCGACATAATTAAATATACCTACCTACTTCTCCCCGTTTCTAAAGATGGAAACCCGCAAATGACAGCCGTTCTTTGTCACTTTTATACAATCATCAAATGCCAAAGCCAAACACACTCTGAAGTTCTCCTTGTCCCACTTTGCAAATACAAGACTTGAATCCCACTTCAAAATAATTATTCGACCATTGCATTCCAATTAATTGCATACATTCACTCTGTAATGAGATTCACACTCTTCAATACGTCCATATGGGAATTAAACTCGCAATGAGCATTTCATCACAAAAATAATACAGCTTCCTTTGTGCACAGTCCCGTCCCCCGTCCATTTATTCCCTAATGAGTTTTCTCACTTCAACTTCCACCATGTCCCTTTCACAACCATTTCATTTCACAAAAAGCCATGCACTACTTATTAATTAACCCCAACCAAACATTCCAACGCTCTCTATCACACAAAACCTAAACATTTTAAGCTACTAAATCAGTATTTCAAAATTAAAATTCAAGACAAATTAATCATAACAAATATAAATTCCTTGCAGTCTATACCTATGCAACTCAAAAATGAAAAAACATATGAATAAATTTCAAGCGAAGCAGCTACTGCAAAGATGCTAATTTTTTCAGTGATTCAAAATATTGATTTTCTAAATAAATATAGATTTTGTTTCAAAAGGCCGAATTTACTACATGAGAACAAAGTAAGAAACTAAAGGGGGAGAATGTAAGAATGTTCCCTGGAATGAATTTGCCAAGGGAACGTTGACATGGCATATACATGCAATGTGTTATTTGAAGGGAATGAGAAAGAAGAGTGTTGTGCTATTTCTATTTGTATTGTAGTCAAGGATTTTGGAGTGTAGTGAATGATTGTATTATATTTACTTTGTATCACGGACTGCAGATCAAGTATGAATAATATTTGTGAGAAATGTGTTGAAGACGTTGAATGTGAAGCAGGCGCCATATATTGTGTGTCGTGTGTAGTGGCACTTGAGAGGGAATTAGAATTGTAGAGTAGGTACGTTCATTAGAAGATGTTGAAGCTGAGAGACATTGAAGAGCGAAGGTTATATTTTGTTCTGGAGAAATCTCTCGATGAGATTCAGATTAATTATTTCATTCCGTTTAGTAAAGAGATTAAAATTTGGAGAGAGAAGATAAAGAAAGCTCTACGTTATTTAAACAATGGGATTGTCTCAAGTGTAGATAAATTCATTCCACTCCAAACTCTCTTAGTTAGTTATTGTGAAAAGCTGGGCTGCTCCTCTGCTCATCTTCCCACTGCAGTCCCAGTCCCTGCCTTTGTTTTTCCCTCTTGTTTTCTGTTTGACGAAGGGACTCACTCTAATTCTCCTACACTACATCACTGCATACACAGTGCCTATATATAGACACAAAGCTACAGTTACAGAATTCTAGACGACGACTCTTGTATTTGTACTAGGAATACTCAGCACCGCCATACTACTACATCCAGTTTAGCTACAATGAAAGCGAACAGAATTCTATTTAATGCTTAAAGAATAAGATTCACTTGGCCCATATTGCTTAAATGAACACTGTGGATGGTATTTATCTTCACTCTCTCACACACATTATATTCCATTAACCTATACCTCCGCATTATTCCTATATCCCTATACATACGTACATACATACTCACACAATAACACCTAAACTTCAATTCCAATTTTCAAATGCACTTACCATTTCTATTACTGTTTCTTCCTACAGCTCTTACACTTCTTGACTCACCGCCAAAGTATTAGCTAATGCAATTAAATAGACGCAAAATTATACGAAACAACTTATAGCCAACTCTTAGCCATCAGAGTATATCTGCACTCTGTGTGTATGCATACCATATCTCAAGTTGTCAACCGTATTTGACAAAAACTGTTTGCAAATATAATACGTGTGCATTTTGCACGAGAAATGAATTGATGGCATTTTGCACACCAAAAACCACATTGAAAAGAGAGAGGTGCAAATAATTAACACATTTGAATAGAAGCAAATTAACCGAGAAAATGAAAACCCACGTGATGGTTGTGAATGTGTGTGTTTGGCCTAGATAATATGAAAACACACATTATTATATTAGTTGTATTAGTTGGGGAGTTTGTATATAACTCGTAGAAAGCTCGTCTGTGTTTTGCAGTATGAGAGTTTATTTCGTAAAACGGACTGTCGTTCATTTTCAACATCAATTATCTCATTCTGCTATAGCACTACTGAAAAAGACATTATTCCACATCAGAAAATGAAAACAAGTTTCCGCAAAAGCAGCTAACTGCATCATAATTGAAATGACTGCCAGAGAAATTCAATATGCATTTAGCACTTGTGCTCCTCCTGTACTTGCACACATAATAAACAGAGCTTTAGAGTTTGTTCTTCAGATGTTATCCCGAAGAGAGTTATCACCACCACCACTTCTACACTACCACGCTATACCTAACTATTTCCTAACCGTTGTACTTTGTAAATACTCGTGATACTTCACAGCATGAACAACGACTTGGAAACACAAGCTTTCTGTTCCGACATATAATTTGTAATATCTGCATTTTGTACTTGTGTACTATTTGATCTGCATAGCCAGTCTGCTTGTCTTCGGGCACAATATTCAAATCATTTCGTGCTTCTGAGCCAAACTTCATTTTCGGATATTATATCTCAGCAAAACTCACGAACGACTGTAGTAGCTGAGTATAGGTGCATAGAATTACATATAAGTAGCATGTATAACAGTAAATATTGGTATACACTACAGATGAACTGTTAAATAATGATTCCCAGAAAAGTGGCATCCCACCACTCATTTCCACTGTCGAAATCATTAATTCAAGTGTGTGGATATCGTACATGGGAAATAAGGTTCGGAATCCTACAAACATAGCTTTAGTAAATGTGGTCAATTTTCTCTCTGGTTTGTTTCAACGCTGTTCACATAATTTGTAGGTAGGCATCATGCATACAATTGTGCACAAAACAACAACGCGGTACTTGCTAAGCATACCATAGGTCCAAATATAAGTTTCGTGTTTTACTAGTTGTGCAAGTGTTCCTGTGCAAACATTCACTATGTACATAGCAACTGTATAATGGAAAATAAGCTGTAATGCCTTTTTACTAGTTCAATGTAAACCTAGACTGTGTGATGAATGACAAATCATGCCATGGCAAATATGGAAGAACAAGTTTCTACTTACTTACTTCTACCAATATTCAACCCATAATAACTTTCTCTTCAAGTAAAATCCATGCGGCAAGCTATTGAGAGCACTTTCAATATTTCTCGTGTCATCAAATACACAAATAAGTGAAATACTTTGTTCAAAATACTATACATTTGCGCAGAATTGCAGAAATCCAAACAAACATGATTTCTAAAGATGTTTGTTCGTTCTTGTAAAGCTATAATACTCTAATATTAAAACTTGATCTGTTTGGTCAATATTAACTGCAAGAAAACCTAGCTCCCCTCTTCCATAGAATGCAATCTGAGTGTTATCACACAATAATGATAATGCAAAATGTATATTCCAAACTCTGTAGTGTGCACTCAAAATGAATATTATGATGAAAAATAAGGATTTTCAAAGAATCTTTCCCAGTATTTCCCTTTTCTATTTACCCTAGTATATTTTATACCCTAAGCTCAATTTCATTTGTTTCTCGATAATCCACACTCTGACGTAAAGCAACGATTAGCAAATACTTACTTGGAAGGAAATCGCTATTATTGACGCTTCAAAAATATCCGTATACTAAGCCTCTGCTGAAATATTGGGATTTTGTATGATATTTTCCCTGTAATACAGACGGACGTCATAGAAATATGAAAAATGTGATTCTACTCTGTGTAAATATTAAATATAGCAACACAGTGGGGTCATGTGGCTCTCTCCTTGCATCCTTGTCTTAAATATCTGGTTAAAGTGACTAGAATCAGTTTGACAGTTAGCCTGCGATGCAATGAAGCAGATTAATCGACATTTTAACAGCAGAGAGTCTGCAGACAAAGGAGGTCGTAATGACGTGCATGGAAACACAGTAGGCCCAAGCAAATACATTTTCCGCTAGCAGTGCCTATGTAACTACATACAAAATACTCACCAACTACGCAGATCGCACTGCAACATGTTATTAGGACAAAAATAGATGTTTGCTGATACTTTAGATTACGTTTACAAAGTAATATCATCAGATCCCAAAACCTGTGCTATGGTAGTTATTTGCAGGATAATAATAATGTACGTTTACTAACGGTGGGATGTCTAGTAGACTGATTTCATACGCATTGAGCCACGGAGGATTGAAATTTTTTTTCCACTGGCGCTGAATGTTGAAAGGATGATAAAGGAAACATGGAGGAAAAGGAAGGTGATAGTTAGAGAATAATATAAATAGCAATAGCACAACAGTGTGGTGGAAACGACCAGCGTCAAACTGTGTAACGATGTTGAGACTCCTTGCCATGTAGAAACATAATAGTATATAGCAACATCTAAGGAATACAACAAAATCACAGCAGGAATGATTCAAGGGCGAAAACCATCAAATCAAAATCTTTTATTGTCCGTCATTCAGCCAAATACACAATAATGCCAAGATAGTCGGCGTTTCTAAATTGCAAATACACGGCACAGATTATACTTATGTTATTGTCAGTCAACCTTCCAGCCTGCCAATAAATAGAACCCTTTTAGTTTTTTACTCACTCAGCTTCGGCCTTTCTTACAATGTTAATGTGTTCGCATATTTACGTCGCATCCGCCACTATCTTTGTATCGAGGTTAGCTACCCGTGTGTTGAAACTGGAACACACTTTTAGTACTACATTCATATTACTACGCCCAACAGATTTCCAGTAGATCGAATCAATCAGGAAAAAACATTGGGTACTTCAGATAGTATAATGTACAGCAGCGGATACCTGATAATAATAATACTACTGTTGATTTAGACCTGTATTGCATCCTTTTCAAGTCAAAAATCTAAGCGTTGCAAAAACTCGACTGTGGATTTTTTTGTTCGCAACATGTTATGACGGTTTGTTTGTATGTATCTGCAATGATCCCAACTATGTAGAGGCATATCGTATATCTTTTTCCAACGATGATATTGAGTTATCTTTACTAGCAATAATTTCTAAACTGTTTTTCTAAGGATTTGTTCTTTGGTGTGCAATAAAAAAGGATAGAGTTATTGTGTTATTTCAGTTTCAGGGAAATGGATGCCTATATAGATACTTTATACAGGCACCTATGTTATGACGTGGAATACTTGTCTATTGTCTAGGTATACAGCTTTGAATTGAAAATTGAGCGCTAAAGTTTTGCATGCTTCGTCTTTATTTTGTCTGAGATATATTAATTAAAATTGTTCTTGGCCGTTAATTAAAGAAGGGTGTAGGTATTATGTTTTCAATTTTATTTTCCAATTAGTTTTTTATGGGACTAATTAATTCAGTTTTGCTCATGCTCGTATAGAGTTTGATTGAAAAGACAGAGTGGAGGTAGACGTAGGCTGAAGCACCATAAGGGTTGTAGGAGATCGAATTACATGGGTAGAAAAGTCTGGGAGTGAAGTTAGGAGCGGAGGAAATATGGACGGATAGACGATATTGTTGTAGAATATTTGTGGAATGGATTTGTATGTATGTGGTGTTCCTCGATAGATCAGTTGTGCTTTCTTTTACATTGTGTACATAATAGTGATGGTAGGAGTTGGAAGTTGGGAGAAAACATGATGGAAACCTGTGAAGGCTTTTGGTCGTGTGGTCCCAGGACGAGCCAAATGTAATTCTCGCATTTTCACCACACACCAGCAAGTTTTCATACTCTGACTACAAACGAAACAAATCTTTTTCTCTCACGCTATCTCTCGAAGCAGTCGCGCATTGTACTCTTTACATTTTACACAGCGCAGAGAGTTTTCGAGAGTATACTTACTCTGTGAACAAGATATCCACATAATGTGGCTAGTATTCCATTCTCCTAATATTTCTCTAAATATAAAATCTAAGTGGACTATATCTCACAGAAAGAATCCACCTATGCAAGCACTAGACTTTTGTAAGACAATCCATATCTGGAAGGATCTTCTTATTGCTCTAGTCGTTCGGTCGTCTCGTTTTCAAGTAGAAAGTAGAACAGACCCCAACAGAATGCAATTCTCTGAGCTCAGAGAGAGAGACAGAGCACATCATTTCATTTCCTATTATGTCACTTTTTTACAAAGTACAGTCTGGACCACTCTTTCTAACGGTTTTACATATGCGGCAAGCAAAACGACACAAGCCACGCACAATTGACTCTTGTGCTGTCAAATTGCAACATTGAAAGAACGACTAGCCTACTCTGTACTACAACTACTATTACCACTATACTTACACTAATACTATGTAGTTCTACAATTCATTGCTAACTAAAATACCAGTAGCACATAAGATGACACACACTGGAAAAAGAAATGCACCACTGCGACGCTGCACGCCATAACGATAACCCATATATGTAGTTTTTGGGAATACAAAGCGGATTTTTGCAACAAGGAGAATTTCAGAATTAATAGTTGAGAACGAGGAAAAAGTTGGGCTCATGTTTGGCAAAGTGGGATAGAATTTGTTGGGGATGCATTACAGGGAGAATGCATGGGTGTTGGGGCACAATATGGGGAAATAGTCGGGGTGAGTGTGAGTGGGAGTTGATTTGGACCTGTCGTTGAATGTCACAGCTCATCCATCCTGTAACCCAACTAAATGCTCTTGAACACGCACCACGGTTCGAAACTAATATTTCACTTCCCCATCACAGAATGATAATTTTTTCACCGAATTTCCCATTTCACTTTGAGCAGACGTTGAAAACATCTTAACTTTGTGTCTGTCTGTGTATGTTATACAATAATAATCAATAGAGAACAGCACATAATTCCCACTTCCTCCCATAAACCCCGCTCTGGATTCCTTGGCCCGAGTCGATAAATACACGAATACATTTCAGCCGTTTTTGTGCAAACAACTTCTTCCGATTTTCTATTCTCTCTCTATTGCTGATATTTGCGATGCCACTTGAACCATTAATCTCTCTTCTATCTCTTTCACCCTACATATTCTTTACACTACAACTTCTACTCAAACATCTCGTATTCGTACCCTCCACTTTCTCCCACTGTGTGCACCTTCCCCCACCATACTTTGTATATATCTAAAATAAATTGCCTTTGTGTACTCATTCACGCCGTATGTACGTGTGACAATCTAACAATCGCATATTTACCCATCTACACTATTCTGTTATGTCCTCCTACTTACTTCTTCTTCTTCTTCTTCTTCTTCTTCTTCCACTGTCACTACTATCCGGTATTCTGCTACGTATACTCATTATCTGTATATACTATGCAGTGTATTCTACTATACACATAATATTTTTCTCAAAAACACCATTTATCATTTATGCAAAATGCCTGTTTCCCAACCTTCAGTTGTCTAATCTATTTTCTGCCCCTACAAAGAAAACATTTTGTGGACACAATTTCAACACACGCATAATGTCGTGGTTCAATCTGTCCTCTTATTGTAATCTTACATTATTACTATTATTATATTGTCACTATATTATGCTCTGCGCTTTCAATTTAAACATGTAATTGTCTCGTATGTATATACTCTTTCAACACTTGTACTAAATACACTAAAATATTTGTATACTAATATGTAACACCGTATCTAAGGAATGCCATCTGTTGTTTGGTGATGACGATGACGGATTGATCATGCATTTGACTCTCGATTCTAAAATAATAGACGCTTACACTTTCATACTTTGTCAATTGAACGGCGAATCACTTCAGATTCACTCCGACGTGTCCTTGTTACTATCATCATACCCACTTGTATTATACTCCGCCATCCACCACTTCAAATCTGTGGAGATTATCATCGTCACTTCAAAATTCTATCTTTCACCAAGAATGTCTCTCTCTCTCTATGGTTAACTATATATTATAATTGTAGAATACTAGAATAGCTAAAAATCACAATGCTTCAATTAGATTAGTTTAGGAATCGTACCTTAAATCTCACTGATTGTTAGTTTGGATTAGTATTGGAACGTATATTAGGAATGAACAATAGTCTCACTTGCATTTCTGTAGCTTATTAGACAAGAAGTATATATTATGATAAAACATGAAACCCGCTATGACAGGGCCTAAAGGTCGTGTCATAGCGGGTGTAAGGTTCTATCATCAAGTATATTAGCAAATGTAGTCTACTAAATTATAGTTTCAAGTGCTGCAAATAGACGTAGTATCTAAAATTATTTTTAATATGCATGAATGAGGCATATTTTTAGTTTTAGGCAGATTGAGAATGAAATTCGATTTTAGAGATTAAGTACCTTTAGGTATCGTAATGTTGAAATGCACACATCCTTAGAAAGTTGATTTATTGAACAATATTTATGAGTTTACATATCATATTCTTGATTAGGATATTTGCATAAAATAGGAAATTAATTTTTTGTGAAGCTAAAACTTAAACCTTAACTAATAATCGACAGACTTTTCAATATTTGTTAATTTGAAAAGAATTAGTGTATCATCATCTTCATCAATTCATCAGTTTAACATTTTCACAAAAACTAGTATTCATTGCCTTAACTAAAATAATTGAGTAACGTAGTTTTAACAATTGTCTACATTTGGCTTCAGTAACATTACATTGTATTATTTACTTTAATTTATCGAGAATTAACATTGTGGCAATTAATATTATATCTAGCTAACTTTATTTGCACTTTTGTAAAAATTTGAATAAATTTCAAACCAATTATTGCCAATCCATTTTTCCTAAATTATAGTAACCGTAAAACCGCTTTATAATATTATTGATTTTTCTACATTTTTTCAGTAAATTTTTCATTTATACTTAAACTTAGATATTAGACATGTACATAAAATATTAGTATCAAATTTCAAAATATGTAAAGGTACATGAATTAAAATGGTTGGGTGTTTGTTATATTCGACTCGTTAGTTACAGTTAAAATTCATCTGTACGTAATTTGATGGCATCAGAACTGAGTTATAAACACACCACTATTTTTGATTGTCAAAATCTCATACAACAGACAGATATTGTAGCTACCTGGAAACATTTGTAAATATTGTAAATATGTACGGAGCATGTAAAGAAACGTACAATTGGGTTAAAAGTATAGTAACCAGTTGCAGCTTGCAGCTACTTGAATGTATGTATGTAATTATGTACTAACAAAAAGTACCTACCTAGAGAAGGAATACATATACTTTTGATATTCCATACTTCAAATGTATTTATTACTTACACTCATATATCATTTCAATTTTCAATTTCTCTTTGGTTCTGTTATGTACCTGTTGTTGATTTATTTGAAGCATGGTGCATGTAGTAGCTGGTAGCTCTATTTTAGCCAGAGCGTGCTAATTGTTAATTTAAATGGTAGTGCTACACCGAAACCAAGCACAATTATATAATATGAACGAATTTGCAAACAAAAAATATTGTATGGAGCTTGGAACTGTTTTACGGAGCGTTTGAAAGTATCACGCTTTAATTACTGGAAAAATGATTTGCATGAGAGTTGCTAACCGATCCTATCGTCATGAAAGCTTTGTTGACGAAACTTGCATTTTCCGTGACAATAATGTCGTGGTTGTTTTAATCAACAGTTTATGAGACTCGGTGGATTGATTGCAAATCACTCGTCATGCCAATGAAAATAAAGTTGAAAATGATTTTACTCCTAATGCTGTGTTAACATGGGAGTTCTATACTTGATCTATTTTTCGCTTTGGTGAAATAACATTTCTCACAATGCAATTAGTGGCTGTTTTGATGGCTTCCTGTTTTCTGTTTTGTATTGAACACGATCTGGTGTTAATGACGCTGTTTGTTTTGGACATCCAATAATGATGTTTTTGTTATGACAATCACAAAAAGGAGAAATGAATTTTGCTAGCAATGACTTTCTTTCTGAGAATATTTTTCGCAAAGGTTTCTCATTGCGTGTTTCAGGACGGTGGATGAATTGTGTAACGGAAAAATTTATGATGATCTGTTACAAAGATATGGTATTTTCCGTGTGATTTTTTGAGCTCCGAAATTGTGAAGCTCGCATTTAACTGTGTGGTTGTTTTGGTGCTACTACTGTGCTACCATAATATACACTAATATGGATTATGGGGAGTTTGTTGTGAGTGAGTATGCTATCTACTTGTGCCGTCTGATTGCTTTATATACTTTTTGTGCATTTGTGCATTGAAATGCCATGTTCGGTCTAAAATGATCGATGGGAAGTGACACAAAGTGCTTTTCATGTGCTTTCTACATTCCCAGGGCTTTCTTTCTATCTCTTGGCTTACTCTCACTGCTTCTGCTTTTCCAAACAGTGCATTACTTACTGCCTGTGTATCTAACAAGGAAATAAATCGAGATATTTTCCACAAAGACTAATCTCGCATTTGTTTCCTTTACAATAAGTTCCATCTTTCATTTTCATTTTGTTAAGTGTCCCATCTCAGAGAGAATCCGCTGTACCGTCGAATAGTCCATTATTACCGTCCATTACAGATAAATGTTGATGTATTCATACGTTCCTAAAATCGCGCACAACATATATTTATCTGTCAGCCAAAGATTTTTTTCCCCGATTCTTCCATTCAAAATAACAAGCTTCTACTAATCGCAAGTAGTTGAACTCAAAGCTACGCCTCCTAAAATCAGTATTGTGCAATAATATTCTGATTACTGAAATTGTTAAGTTGATATCAAATTATTTTAATGCGACAGTAATTGCAAAATAATTAAGTTGGAAATATTTATTGGTATTTTTTCCTTTGGCAGCACAATTCTTCAATGTTCGAAGAGTAGTTGTACGGTTTCATGCTTACAGTTTATTTGCTGTCTCAATTTTTTTAACAAGAACTTGACAATATTTTTTGCTGTTAAGAAATATGTAAATTCGAAAGAATGTATCATTAGTATAATTATAGTTGTATGTCATAATAACTAACATAAAAAACTCACAATTATATTATTGAAACCATTAAATATTCCTTTAGAAAATTCAAAAATTTAAGATAAAATGTTATCTGTAATTGAATGCGAAGGCACGTTTGAGTTGAATGCTTTTTGATTTGAACCACATTTGTATGTCTAGATTTTGTTATAGAAAATTAACAATTTCAAGATTGGAAATTCCAAGTGACTTGTCATAAATAAGAATGGTGGCTATACTGAGCATAGCTGGTTTATTATTCTATGACTGTGTGATTGTAGCTCAGACACACACATTTGGCTTGAATTCACCTCAATCAAGATTAGTGTGTAAATAGAGGCCGGGTCTAAGTAAAATGTAGTCTGATTGTGTGCCAGGGAATAATGGAATGGGGAGAGCTGTGAGCTGATTGTGAGCATGCATATAAAAGAGTACTCCTGTGGAGTGGAAAGGCACGAAAGTGAATGAAATCCTCTTGGAATGTATAAGAAGGAGAGATTTTTCCTTTGCTCATTAAAGGAGGTGTTGATGATTCAAGTTGAGATTATCGATTTAAAGCAGTACAACGAACAGGAAAAAATAAATAGAGCGAGAGCGTTCTACTTTCAGTCATTATTGTGCTGACGACAATAAATGATCTTATTGCAGACTGACAAAGTATTATTATGCATACAAGTAATACAAGCATAGGAATGGGAAATTGATAAGATTTGGTGGGGAAATGAATGCGTGTATATCTAACAAAGAGTTAAATAGCAAGAAGAGTTTTTTGCGGAGTGGGAGTATTCGTAGATTACGGGTGGCACGTACAATTGGTGGTGGTGGGGTCAGTCGGATGGGTTAGTGGAAATCGGAATTTGGGCTGCGAAAAAGCGTACGAGTGTGAGTTGTAGACTGTAAGTAGATGCTGTGGGCGATGCAGCATCCAGGCCAACTTATTTGATCCTTTCTCATTTGTCAATGTTGCCTGCGTCTAGTGAAATGGTCTCAAATTACCGTGCAACTGTGGAAAGTTGAAACTATTGGAACTCAGCCCTTGGAACTTATGTCTTTAGTAGAAGAAAAGAAGTCTAATGCCTCGGCAGTCTTTCATAACAAGTCGAACGACCTTATAATATTCCGTGTATAGCACCCTACCCGTATATGTATGTATATGCACATTCCCTGTAGAAAAACGGGCAGCACTGAACCAACTTCCTATTCTCGTTCGTGTCGTTTCATCTTTTCAAATTTCATTTTTTACCCAGACTTCTCTCTCTCGCTCTCTCTACGTGTTTTGTTCAGCCTTCCTATTCCTATTGCCTGAGTGAAACTTTTTCTGATGCTTTTTCAACTCATCTTCTCCTTGCTCCTTCTTCTTGGAAATGCTCTGGTCCTCTGCTCTCACGCAGCATTAGACCCACTACTCTCTTAGTCTCAAGAAATCCTTTCCATGTTTCACAGCGATAACGAACCTATTTGTGCTTCACTTACCCAATGACATATGTAGCTCTTCGTTCCCCACCCTCCAATATCACTCCAATCATGGAATTATTTCTCAAGTTGACTTCCCGTTTGTCATCTCTTCGTCTTATTTCATCACTCCATTACCACTACCACCTTCTACACCGTACTCGCCACTGTTTGCACAAAGAGAACTCTCGTACACACACATGTGTTAAATTCCCTTTGAATAACCACTCGCACATTCCCTCTCATATTTTAGTATAATATTAACGTATCAATAATCTACACGACGACTGATTCTCCATTAGCCGTCAACATCCATTGTCATTTCACCGAGCGGAGTACACTCAATAACAGAACTCAATATGTTAAAGCACAATCAGCTCATAGCTTGGCTATATATGTATGTGTAGGGTAGAGTTGGACGTGGACTTGGTTGAGTTTGCTGGAAGAATATTATGTAAAATGTGAACTAAGTGGGCGCATTAGATTGGAGTGAATGAAATTGCAATGCATTGCATATTGCGCCGCAACTAGTTCTCCTTAGCAGCACTCTGGCGATATTGGCTGAGTTTTGCTAATAATTTTTAAGCACATAAAAATCCTACGGAATTGATTCAGTGAGATTCTCTGTGAGATGCTGCTACTATCTCTCTACAAAGAAACCTGACACAACGTTGGACCTCCCTGAAACATTCCTCCTATAATGTTCCGTACTAGATGACTATCTCTTACTCTATACAACTTACAACCTTACCATATATCTGCCTAACCTCTTTTGGCACTTATCCCATTCCATGTTTAATGTAATTTATGATGTGACATTACAGGAATATAGCGTTCAACTCACTTTTAGAGAGCAATGGCTAGATGAAAGACTAAGGTTCGACGGCTTCAACCCACCACGTAAGTCAACTTCGTCCTCCTCCAATTTTCTCTTCGTACTTTCTTATACTTTCTTATACTTTCTTATACTTTCTTATTACGTATTGCTCCTAATAAATTCCACCCGTGCTTCATGCTTTTCTGAGTACACATGTAGTGATGCTAATAGCTTCGGTGTACTCAAAACTCAAAATGTACACTAACATTACTAGTTCTTCGTGAAGGATGGGGCTTGGGATTTTGAAATGTTTTTTCTTACATTTCGACATTCTGTCGCATGTCGTGACTGCGAGAGTTAGTCGGAAGTTCTTAATATATTGTTTTGCTTCGTCTTGCTTCTTCGTCGTCGTCGTCCAAGTTTTGCAGACTGACTTCTGGTGGAGGAGAAATTTCAATTTTACCTGTCGTCATCCTCTGTGCTCTTTGTAGGGAATTTTCAAAAATAATATTGAAACTTGTGTGCAAAGTACGAAAGTATTAGCCAAGTTTTGAAATTGCTCTTTCACTGCTTACCATACAGCTCTGCTGGAAGGTATAAATAATAAATTTTGTGTACATTGGCTTCTGATGGTCATAAATGTCGTGATATAACTGTTCAGCCTTTTATGGAGGACTATAAGTATGTGGCTACATCTTGAGCATTAAAAACTTGAGGGAAGTGCCATTGATAGATCAAGTATGAAAGCTCTATACTCTGTCACTCTGTCCTCTATATTGCGCCAGTGTTTACTTTCCACTTTATTTTTCCACCGGAGAGAGTGCACTTGAGTGAAAACAAAGAACGCAAATGTCCCAGTTTCCCTCCCCTTGTGCTACATTCGCGTCAGACAAAGCCCCAGGAAAATTTCAGAACCTATCTTGTCATATTGTAGTCGAAATGATAATGTTTGTTTTAAGTTTTACTGTAATTTGAAAGCTATTGCTTGGACTTTGATTCAGTCACCAGCATGAGACTCGTAAAATATTTTCACGATATTGTGTACGTAACTCTTTATGGAGTAGTCTTGGCAAAAGATCAATTGACTTACCTCAAAACTACAACAGATAGTCGTAAAGCAAGTTGCGTGGAAACTTTCTCAACTTTTGATTGGTTGCTTTATGAACAGTTTTCATACAAGGCTCGGATAACTTAGTTTCAAAGCTTTGTGCTGTCTCTGTCGACTCCACACTCAAACACAAAGGTGCTCACACAACCAACGTCTTTCTCCGCTCTCCAAAATCATATTTGACTTTTGACGCACACAGCTCCAAAACACCTACAACTAACAGGTCCTACACACAAATTATCATTTAATGAAGGCAAATTCCAAATTCACTTTTTGTGTCTGCTTCAAAACTCTCAAATCAAATTCAACCGGCTCCTAAGTTTCTCCTTTGAAACACACAGTTGCTTTCAAATCATTCCCAACTTTTGTTTATAACTCACAAGTAAATAATGCGATAATAAAAAATGCAATTGTACCTCAAAAAATCCAGATTCGCTCAAACTTAAAAACAAAACAGAATGATGCCTTGATGTTGACACTCATCGCCAAAAATAAGAGGAAACGCATGCAAATTCAATCAACCCAAAATACCCTTTTAAACAAATTGACATGGACTTCTTGCCGATGGAAAATTCATAAACAATTCATGTCACTAGATTTACATTGTCATGTTACCTTCCGCAAACCATCGATTTCATAGTCAAGCCCCAAAGAGCAACATACGTTTTACTCACACTGCATTTTTTCATAAAACAGTTTTTTTTCTTTTTTAAGCGAGTTGCGCAAATATTTGAATACATGGAAAGACTATTTATATTTTTGATTTTGTCCTTGCAAGGAAATATATCAGTATAATAATTATTATATGACACAAATGTTGAGCATCTTGGAAATATGATATTAGAGACAAAGAAGCGTAATGGTATTTAATTAGTTAGAATGAGGATCACCGTAGTTGGACTGGAATGACCTGACAAATGGGGAGCATGTCCTTAGAGAAAGGATGAGCGTCTTTTACTAAATATTTAGCGGAGCGAGTGAGTTAGTTTTATGGTTTCCTTCCATGCAGCTGTGTTCATGTGATAGATATGATTTGAATTCTAAGACTTGGCGAAGTTACATGAGAGAGAATTGTGAACTTGGGAACTCGGAGGAGCAGTACTCTTTGGCTAAGAAGGCTTCTAAGTTAATCACAAGTTGACATGATTATTTCATGAATGACTCATAGCAAAAGTGAAAAGGAGACAGTGTCAAAATAATTGTACCCATGGGAGAGGAAAAAATAATTGAGGGAAACCTACAGATGACTTCTTTGGCTTTGTGCTTATTGTCTTCAAGAATCCCATGATGCAGTGCATTTTGCCTGAAGGGTATCAAAGCAAAAACTTGTCTACGCTGTGGAGGAAACGAACGTGAAACGTAACTCTCATACCTCGACACACACAAAGAATGACTATGTGATCAGAATTTTAGATGTTGGTCTCAAAATACTCCACTTTTTACTCGCCGTCCACAATCAACCATGCTCCTCTGCTTTTTCAGCCAATGCAATGCCAACATCTCCCATGCCTCAACAGTACATTTGCTTTTTGCAACCAGAAGAATATCCCCTCGCCTTTCGTCTCTCTCTCTCTCCCTCTCGTCTCCTCTATGGTAATGCTAGCTCCACACACAAGGATGTGCACGGAAACTATCTCTTCTACAAATTATACATGTGAATGTGCACTATATCACCATATAGACACAAATGTATATGGATTCATAAAGAAAAAGAAGTATGCATTAGACGACGTGATGGCAAAAGAAGCCCTACCTAGAACATAACGTACACCGGGAAGTGAAGAATATCCATTTTCCTCCTACGACTCCTTTTTCTCATCTTAACCAACTACTACACTACTACATCTATGCACTATGTACTCTCCGACTACATAACAAGAGAAAGAAGAAGAAGAACTGATCTAGGTCTAGAAGACGTCCGGAGAATTGGACTACAATATGTAGCATACGTAACAGATATTAAGTCTCCAAATGCTACAAAGGACCATAGAATTTCTCCAGTCTTTTTTCCATGGGTCGTTTCTTTATTATTACATTATATGTGTACCATATATAAACACGCTATTACACACATACACCTTCATCCTATACATACTACATAGACATACATTCCTAAGATGTTCTGTGTACATGCAGTGCACACAAGCTGCATGCAGTTGTATGTATAGAGACTTGGTAGTCACGCGCAGCTGTATATGTATATCTGTGTGAGGACTAGAGTGGCATAGCTGTATGTATATGTGTATAGCACACATGCATTGAGCTTCTGCTAACTAATGTTGGAAAAGATAGCCAAGAGTTACTAAATAAAATGCTGTGATCTACTTGACTTTATTGGGATACACGGTGGAGAAGGGGATCTGCGGGAGGTTGACTAGGACTCTGGACAGAAACAACATTAGGCCGTGCACCCGTAGAAAGTGGTGGCCGCAAAGATGAAACTGCGTAGGAGCAAGTGGAAGCTGAAGAAAGTTAACTGTGAAAGTGAAAGGGCAGAGAAGTGAAAGCTGATTGTAGGTTTGAGGCCTGAAAGCACAAAAGTAGCAAGGAACGACGACACCGGAGGAGTCCTAAGTCCCGTTCCCACTCTCCCGCTTCCCTACATTCATTTTTAACCTTCCACCTAATTACCCTTTCTCTTTCCTCCAACCACTCTTCCTCTGTCAACCAATTTAGCCACAATGTTCCACTCTCCCAAGCCTCTCCACCGCCTATCCCTCCTTTATGCCCCGCTCTCCCGTACTCCAACCAACATTCCCAGCAACACTTTCCGCCTTTTCAATTCACTCTCTCCAACTAAATTTCAACTTCTCCAGACCCACTAACACTTTTCATTCAGTCTCCCCAATTCTTATTACGCAATAATCTAAATCAAAACTTCCAATAATACACTTTTCTTTTTCATCTTGCCTTCGTTTCATTACCCCCACCTTCTACACTTCCTCGACAACCAACGGCCCAATCTTTTCTATTTTAAGAATGACTTACTTCATTTTGTAACTGGAGGGAAAAACGTAGGAGTCGGGTGTTATTTTAAACCTAGCCATATACATATGCCTAAAATACCTATTCATAAGTTGTTCAATTTCAATTCATTCATAACCAATCCAATAATTTCTTTCAATCAGTTGATGTAACTCAATTGCTCAATTATTGTTACACTATGTTGCTATTTGAGTGAAGTAAATGTGTCATTTTTATTTTTGCAGTCGCTAATTCAGTATTCACCTTTTCTCAGAACCGAATTTCCCTTGAAATGAAATGAAGTTAGTTTTTAATCATATTATTGTAAACGTGTTAGAGTACTATAAACAAGTGACAGGTTAGTTGTATTTACAACGTTTCGTTTTAAGCAAAGGATGTGTTAGTACATGACAGGAGAAATTGAAATTGTATGTATATGTTTGTACATGTATACATAAGAAAAGATATGCTCAGAGGATTTCAAAATGTTTTATCAGAGTTTACGTAATGAAGAACTTCTCGTCTGCCGCATGAACATAAATTGTGTTATTACCGTCTGCAACAATTTTCTTGTGGAATATGAACAAATGCTGGAACCACATGTTACACAATTTATGACACAATTAGGCCGTGGGATTTTGATGATTATTGTAGGAAGAGCACAAAAGTGTTTTCTGTGACACGCAAAACAAGACAAATTATTGTTAACCATGATTTAGTGCAATTCTTGTATTACGTAGTTTCTTCTGTAGCTCAGATGTATTTTCATGAATTTAAAACACATAGGTAGATAGGCAATTAGGTATATAAAGCAAACTTTCATGCTTGTAGTCAGTTAAGAGGATTATGAATTACAGGGAACCTTTAATTTCTATTGATGTTACGAAACCAAACCAACACGTGGCATTTTTTCGGCATTTTCCTTTTAGTGTTGTGCTTATTTTTTTAATTGAGTGTCACCAGCTAACATTTAGGTATTGAAATATACGCTCTATTTCAATTTAGGGGAAATCTGGTTGATGTGGTGAGGTTATACATTCTTGTAACAAACTGACTAATGATTTCGTTTGCACATCCTTTGGGAACATTTCAACCATTATCCTCCTGACTGTGCGCTTTCATCTTATTTAAAATCTGTTGGAAATTCCAGATTAGTTCTCTCATTAACACAATTACACGCATCTGCAGTACACTGTGTATGAATGAATCATTTCAATGATTTCTAGCAGTTGATTAAACAGAGAAAGGGTTCACAGAGAACAAAGGAGCGAGACAGATATCCAGCGTAATCATCTAGAAATTTTAATCTCCATTCCCTATCCGAACCATTCCACCGTGAATTTCACGGATATCCTTTATAGCGATTTTCGTTGGTGCATGTAATTTTTCATCAATGCTGCGAGTACGGTTCTCCAAATACAGATACTTTGTGTCTGTGCTCAACTACCTAACAAGCTAAGTCTGTGCTAACAAACTTTTGAAAGAATAAATACAAATAAAAGAAAACTACCTATCAACTCTACACTTCATTACTTCACATTCAAAATACACGAGGTACTGGTGGGCTCAGCTACTCTGCATGCAGCAAGTTCATGTAAATGGCAAAATCTCAAAATGTGTGATTTTCTTGTAGCACGGAAGACATGGGAATTAATTAATTAACGAGGGAGGAAATAGCAGTAGCGACTGCTACTTGTATTTCTGCAGTACCCAGGCGTTTGTGGATGTGTAGCCGGGTGAAAAGATGTATTTTGTATCTCTGTTGTGCAGAAGATGATGAATACAATATAATATGTATTCAGTTCATGCCTGATGAGACGGAAACATGCACTCCAGCAATTCTGTTATTTCGCTCAACCCATTGAACAATCCAAAATGTCAAGATATGTTGGTGGTGTCTTGTTGGAAACACGTATAATATTGAATCCCTGAGCATTTCAATGCAGCTAAAAAGAGAGGGATTCTGCTGGAAATTAATTTGTTTCCGGGTGCAATTCATACACAAAGTATAACAATGCAATTTCCCTGCTTAGTATTGCTCACCCGCTTCCATGTTTCGTAACGCATGAAATAATTTTGCATAGAGGATTATTGATTTTTGAAGAATATGTATTCACCAGAGGAATCATGATGGCATATATTTTCTTTAATCTGCAGCAAATCTGAAATACCTGACATTGACGGATTCTGCTCGAGTTTGGATGCCGGATCTGTTTTTCTCGAATGAAAAACAGGGACACTTGCATAACATTATCATGCCAAATGTATACATTCGAATTTTCCCTAACGGCGAAGTCCTCTATAGTATCCGGTAAGAATCTCATCTCTGTATCTTCCCTAGTAGTTATTTCCTTGGTGAATACCTCGCACACGATCTCCTTATTATATTTTATTGATCAATCTTCCTGCACGGTGAAGATGAGACTCACTCACTCTGACTTGACTGTCCTGCTCCAGTCCTGACTTTATAACACACACTGTCCTTGGCACACGGTATCTAGCTAATGAAACCAAGTTAGCATTCTTACTCGTACTCGTAGTAGCATGGGCACTGTGAAAACCCTAGGAGATAGATACATTGTAGAAGCCTTGACAAAGAGAAACGAACAAACCAACTGAGCCCATCGAAATCCAAATTATAGTTCTCACATATATAATCATAATTCTCCTACTACACATTCCTTTCATGGTGAAAAAATTGGCCTACGGAGAATAGAGAAATTTAGTGTAAATGATGAGCTTGTCTGTGTGCTGCTGTGCTAGTACTCAAAGGCCGGAAGCACAATTGAATTGAAGCTGCCGTGACATCTCTTTAATTTTCTCAGTCTCTCCCAGTAATGCTCTAACGCTCTTCACTCAGATATCCAGAAAATATTTATTACGATTATAACTCCAGATAGTTCCGAGTTTGGCATTAAGTGCATCTAATATTATCGATAGGCACGACATGGAGAAATACATACGGAGATCTCTTAGAACCGGCCGGCCGTCCTTTCATAGCCCAGGCTATCAGCCTCTCCCTTTCATCTAATCATATCATCCTGATTTGATTTGATTTGATTCAGCTTTATTTATGTGACAAACCCGATGTCACTCTCTCAAACAACTTTTCCCATGCTTTCTGCTTACATAAAATAACAGACAAACTAACTTATCCAATTTTATACACTTTCATCCATTCCAGACTCAATTTATACTCACTTTTATGTATTAATATAAACATTCGCAAGTCAGATAGCGTGATACTCTTCGTCTTAGTTCGATTTCGTCCACTTGTCAAAGTCCTTTTTGTGGTTTCTGTGTAATTTTTGTATTTTGAAAAACTCTGGTAGTTACATTACAAAAATACCGAACCTCTAAATGTGTCTAGGTATTTTCTTGAGCTAAATGTACAACACATTATAAGTAGCCAATAACTTTACATGTTTTTCTCTTGCTCAAGTGTGTGCTACTAGGTGATATTAGACACTTTAGTCGTATCTAAAAACAGAAGAATGCCAGTAAACGAAATGGTGAATAAAAAATTCATGTACATAGTTTTATATAGATATAGAATGTCTAAATTTAGAGCAAGCACAGCTATGTGATAAGGAGAAGAAATATCTCAATGTTTTATATAAACACTTGTAAGACATACAGCTTAAGAGGCAACTCTGAACTTTGAAAAATGTTTGACTTGCATTCTTCCACTGTATGTAGGTATTTATTAGCTGCTAAATATAAAAAACGAGACACTATAGAATTTAAAATTACTTTATTCAGTTTCAATGGGAGATTCCACCATATGGAATTCTTCTGAAAGACACTACAAACTTGTTATACATTGAGTTACTACACACCACCGACCTTGCAACAATGTAGACCAAGTAACAATGAACGATAAAATTATTGTGAAATGAATAGAGTCTACAGATTTCATATTCAAAAGTCATCAAAACTCATCTAAATTAATTCTACAATATTTTATTATTGCTAAAACTAAATTTAATGCTTTATGAATAGAAGTTTTAATATTTCACTTTCTTCTTGTTTTTCTAAGTAATATTCTACGTATACAACTTGTATAGGTACCTGTACCTATGCCATCCAGTTTCACGTAAGAAGATATTCGTTTGTAGTGGTGTCATTATCCTTTTTGCTCGCAATAGGTTTTAATTAAATTTACAACGAAAATTTAATTTAGTTTCGGTAATGGTTGTTGTTGGCTTAGTTATGTCTCAAGAGCCAGTAAGTCGAGTAGGTTTTGGTGTCGCATTTTATCAAGTGAAACAATACTGATGAAACAGTAATGAAATAACTAAATCGACATCAAAGAAAAGGTACAATAATAATGATACTACTATTAAGTAACCTGCGTTTTAAGCAAACACGATTAAACCTAATTAATTATCGCAATAATAAAACCAGTACAAGGGATTCGTAGTATTAGCTAACAAAATAGGTAAAAGAAAATTCAGAGAAAGGATTATAAAATACAAGCGATGCCTATCTAACAAGGTGGTTGCTTCTGAGGTTTCCATTTCACAAGTCCTTTGTTATTTATTATTAGGTATCTGTTGTAATGCTTTGGCAGACATAATTGGTGTAGCATATTATAAACCATATAGCAGCCAGGTATCTGCATTTGTCCGTTTTTGTTTTGCCTGTGTGTAACAGTAAACATCTACAAAGGTTTGGAGCTTATAATTAAGTAGTCGACTGAGTGCCACAACTTTCAGCTGCAGAATCAAATCAAGTTGACAGGAAAACGCTTTCATTTAAACACCAACTCAAACTCTCACATTAAATCAATGCACACTGACACTTTCGTTTGACCTGTTACACACAAAAACATCAAAGATTACACAGATATCCTGAAACACTTCAAGGACGGAATTGCATAATAGATATACAAATAGATACGTGTACTGTGTTAAAAACACTACCATATTCTGACATTCCCATAGTATTTTCCTACCAGCTTCTTGAAAATAATATAATAATGTGTTGGTAACAATGAGTATTAATAATAACGCACAGTTCTCAGTTTCTCAGAGTTGTTTTTAGTTCACTTGGGTTCATTGGTTGTTTTAGCAAGGTTTCTTGAGAACAAAGTTGTTGAATGCTCCACTATTCTATTCTATAATTCAATTTTCCACTGGAAATCATACGATGTGTTTTAATTCATTTAGTCTTGAGTTATTGTTCTCATATCTCTCCTTGTTTAAAAAGTTCGAAGAGAAATTGAAATCAGAATTTGTTTCAGACTATAAATATACCTCTCTATCTACAGGCATTCCATTACAATAGTTTTTAATAACCAACTGCTATATGTCCTTGTGTGTGCACAACATTTCTCAAAATTCGCCATCAAAGAGACAAAGTTTGCATGGCTATATGTACAGTTCTACTGTATAGTACTAGTACATTAGACAGTGTACAGTTGAACACAATAAAGGAATTAATTTAGTTCCACTTTTCCTCGAGCGTGCTATCGTACGTTCGTACATCAAGCAATTTTGAGACATTATTACGCAGTGAGGCAATCAGTGACAATGAATGAAACTTGGTCATTGCATTACCAGCATTTCTAGTATGTAGAGCATACAGGTGTGTGCAAGGCGTTTAAATGTTAGAGCCTTCTCATACTCTTTACTTTGATGATCAAAACGGAAGGCTCAATGTCTACAAATGGCGTTATAACAAGTGTAAGTGCATTAGGAGGGAGTTGATTAATAGGACTGCAGACCCCGGCCATAAGTACTAGCACATAAGTATTGGGGAGCTACATTAATAAATGTTCCGGAAAGAACGTCTAAGTGTTACTTTAGTTGATATGTGTGTTTGTGTGTATGTGTGTGTGTCGTGTGTGTATGAGTGTATGTGTGTATCTGTGTGTGTAATAGTGTGTGTGTGTGTGTGCACGATACAAAATGAAGAAAGTTAAATTGATGCGTCAAATCTTTCAGAATGCTGACTCTGCGAGTTGAGTTGAGCCTCTCATCATGAATGTTTTCTAATTACACAACTTTTCCAATTAAGAAATAAATTGCATTTAGTTCAAAATACAGAGAAAGTTTGGTTTAAATAAAGTTATTATAGAGATACAGACGGGACGCTTGAACGAAAAATCTTTTTACTTGGAAAGCGCTTTTCTGCCTGCCTGACTGAACCAAACCGACCGTGACTATGACTAATTACATGCTTTTGATAAGAGTTAAATAAACTGCCGTGCACAGAAAATATTATACAAAGCGATACACATTTCACTGTAGCTATATATACAATATATGTTTGAATATTCTCTTCCAGAGTTTCCTTTCCTCCATACCATTGTTCAACCCAATCACTTACACTCCTTTCTTTTTCAGCAAACGATCAATAATTAAATTAAAATAATTGTTCCCCTTTGTAATTACTAGAATATCGTTGACCTTGTCGTGCCCCATGATTCTCAAGTTGTATCCCCTGGATAAACAGACTTGTTCTCTACGTATGGCCAGTTGTAAGTATTCCTTTTTTCATTTCCTACTTTAATTAATTGTAACTTGAACTGTTCAGCTCAATTAATATTGCTTGGAAATCATAATTAAAGGTATGGCTACCAGGTATTGAAGGTATATTGTTTTCATGGTTTCAATTCAAGGTGGTTTGAATTATAAAAATATTTTCTATTGCCTTGCAAATTTTTAGACGGGTGGACAACCGAAGATTTGATATTCAAATGGAAACAAGCAGATCCCGTGCAGGTGACGTCGGACTTACATTTGCCTCGATTCGCTCTCGAGCAGTTCACTACGGACTATTGTGATAGTCAAACCAATACAGGTAAAACCAATTATTTTTGAACTTTCTTTTCATATCGCGACTCACAGCATTTCAAGCTAAATATAATGGAGCTCTTATAGCAATGTAGGTATCTTACTCGCTACTTTATAATTTTATGACTTATAATTTAGTTTGTTATAAGTATGTAGCAAGCATTTTCCTTGCAATATCGTATTAATACAGAGCATATTGTAGCAATATTTTGCAAAATTAAATATGTACCTATAGCTTCCAGTTGGTTGATTAACTGACGTATGCATATTCATTTTAATTTATATGCTGAATATATACAAGAACTTTCAATTTCATTAAAGAGTAATAACGGCGAGTCGCTTGAGTACAAAGGCCATGCTAAACTATAATGTGACTTATATGTGAGCACAATAAAATAGGAGGGTAATAAATAGCGCCCGAGGATCCATACTCAAAATCATGCTTTCACTAGGAGAATGAATGCAGTATGTGAAAACATTTCGCTTTGGGCGAAAGCTATATACAAAAATAGTCTTGCGTTAAACTTTTGTTTGTATTTTATAAATTTTACTTTCTATTTTTCAAAATATTTTCTGTGTATTTTCAAAAAATTTTTTTTTTGTAAAATATATATATTTTTGTATTTTCTAAAATATTTTTTGTATTTTCTAAAATATTTTTTGCATTTTCTAATGCAATTTAAAATTTGCTAGACTTTCCATTTCCAAGAAATGGTATCAAGCGAAGAGTTTTGATAAGTTAAATATGAACAAGCTTTGCTATAAATAACTAAGCACTCATTTGGTACATGTAGAGAGGGTATAAATTAATAACAATGGTTGCTAAAATCTGAATCAGAGCAAAGTTTTGTTAGATTCAGAGTTGGTTGTGTTGCTGCGTGTTGGTTTTATTGGGTTATTAGACATGACTGGTTTCGAATCGACGAATAAATGACTTGCTAAATGTAAGTGAGCCTTAAGGCGAAGCGAGTAAAGAATAGGTCTTATAAATTAAACTGCGGTTTTCAGGCTGAACTATGAATACATAAAGGAAATGATGTAGTGAGTCTCAGTTGGAGGTTGATTAGAAATGAAACAGTGTGAGAAAGTAGATGAAAGTAGGAAATTGACATGTCGGCCTCAACTGATTGTGTTGACAGAGAGGAGGTCACATTGACTTTCCTATTTGCTTAAACTCATAACGCTACGCTGAGCATTGCATGCAATAAGCTTGAAATCACTAGACGTATAGAGGATATACCTACTACATAGCAAAACACAGGACGATAATACTCTCACTCAAATACTTTCACTACTACACTATTGTATTCAGTCTGCAAAATACTAGTTCACTTATTTTATGACAAGGTTTGGATTTAGCCACTCGGGTGAAATAGGGCCACACGAAATGGGTTTCTCTCACGATAATTTCCTCGCCTTGAATGAAATGAAGGAAATAAATGACATTCGTATATCCACATAAAATAACTCATAATAAACCATTTACGAATCCCAAGAAAAGTATTAGGCACAGAATTTATTTACTTTTAATGAGATGATCTTCGTCGCAAAAGTAAAGCGCTATTGTTCGGAAAAAAATCTTATGTGTGTAAAAAAATATTTCGCAACTGAGAATTTTGAATTTGACTATGTGTCAAATGCATTCATTCCTTTCACGAGACTTCCAAAATGAAATTGATGTGGAAAAAGCGAAACCTTTGTCACGTTGATCACCTTCTCGACTTATTGTGAGTAAGAAGGCGCATAGCCGTCACTTGAAGTACTGCGCTGTTTATTGGACTGTGTGAATGATAAAATATGCTGTAAATGGGGACAAGTTGCTCCTTGGTTGTAATAATAACTGATTTTTTGGGGATAACAAGGCAAGACAAATCACTCCATGTTACGAGTGCGAGATGACATGCCGTGCTCTCCCCGTATTAAAGAATCTGTCATTGTTCTTTCCGATGATGCTGTGTGAATTGTTTTTTAAGACGCAACAACACGTACTATTTGTTTTATAGTGGCAAATAATACACGTAACGCATGTTCATAAAACTAAAATAGAGATACACTTCCACACACAGCTTTGATAATATATGGTATTGTATTATTTGGCCTGTGTAAGAAATTTATTGGTGTAAGCTGTCTTGAAAGTATGACATTAAAAGTGATTTATGTTGAGTGCGAGTCGGAGAAATGGTTATGAAGCCACAGCACTTCTTTGAAATTGGATTTGAAGCAAAACTGTGTCAACTCGCTCTGACTTGCCTCACACAGCGTCTGGCACTTGAAGGATAAGAAAAGGCGCAGCCCGAATGAATAATAACAGCCGAAAACGACGGTTGTAGTCGAGAAAGAAAGAAGCACACGAAGCAAAAACGACTTGAATATTTTTATACCGTCACAAACTCATTTTCGAATCATGTTCCTTCGCAGATATTACTTCCAGTGCCTACCTATGCCTCCTAACGTCCTAACTACTCCTAGGCGAGGATGGCTACTGATGTGTATTAATAGGAATGCAACAAAGCACACAATTAACCGCAGTGAATAATAATTTATGAAGCAGTGCAGGAAATCATTAATGACGTGAGCGGGAAATCGTTAGCCAAAGGTTTTAATGATTTATTTGTTTTGCAGGCACGTACAGTTGTTTACGGGTGGACCTCCTGTTCAAGCGGGAGTTCAGTTACTACCTGATTCAAATCTACATTCCTTGCTGTATGTTAGTAATCGTGTCTTGGGTGTCATTCTGGCTTGACCAAAGTGCTGTTCCAGCAAGAGTTTCGTTGGGAGTCACAACGCTTTTGACGATGGCGACCCAGACGTCGGGTATCAATCAGACTCTGCCGCCAGTCTCCTACACAAAGGCTCTGGATGTATGGACTGGCGTTTGCCTCACTTTTGTATTCGGTGCCCTCCTCGAGTTTGCCCTCGTCAACTACGCCTCCCGCTCTGACCAACACAGAGAAAACGTCAAAAAGCAGCGTCGTCAATGGGAGTTAGAGCAGGCGGCGGCTCTGGAGGCGGCCGCCGCTGTGGCTGCTGCCGACCACATGGAAGATGGCACCGCCGTCTTCGGAATGGTAATTCGGATTTTCTTTACACAAAACCCACAACTCCCTCGTTATCCTTTTTTATCTGGGCTCCAATTGTGGCCCGTGTTGTCTTTCTCGTCCTTCCCTCTCTATCTGTCAAAGCCTTGGATTTGTTCTCCAAAACGAAAACTAAACTGACCATCAGCAGGCTAATCTTTGTCTATATAAGAAAGCTCAACGGAGATTATTGCCAGAGTGTTTTACAATGAAAATAGAATTGGAAAAACCAAAGCAGCGTTCAATTTGGTTGGCGGTCACTACATGGATTGCATGATTATACTTTATACTAGCTCAACTTTCTCCCTATATTTATTTCCCCAATACAACGGCTATAGCGGAGTATTAGGTGGCTATGTATTGTCTATAGTCTATTGAGCTCCGTCCTGCCACTTGAAAGTAAAGGAAGATTTTTTCGTCGTCTTCGCTTTCTTTCATGACTCCCACTACAGTACAAAACACAGTGTCCTATGAATTTCTACGTATCTTCCCATAATAGAAATGGAACGATGTATGTATGTATGTATGTATGTATATAGTGAAATTGGATATTGAGTTGGTTCTTTGTACTTGTAAGCAACGGCCACTGTAGTTTTTCCCGTTGAACTAAGCTGAACCCATCTTGCCAAACTCATTGAACCATTTCGCTCCGTACATACGTATACATACACATACTGTACATGCACAACTCTCTAATGGGAATCTGGAGAATTCCATCTCAAGGTCTGTGCAATCTATAAGTGGAGTTGAAACGCTCTTTTGTCGGAGGAGGAGGTTGAAGAAAAGGAGCAGAGTAATGTTAGTCTATGGCCCTGTTATGTTGTGGAAGAGAGACAGGGTGCTGCTGTTGTAGCTAAATCCCATGCAATCCCTTGTGATGCCTAGTTGAATTCACAAAAAACACTCATCCCCTTTTGCCTTATTGGAAATTCCATTTGATTTTCTCCAAGATGAATGCACACAGAGAAGCCCATGAAATGTTTTCATTTCAACTGTTCTGGAAAAACATTAGAATAATCTCAACGTGTCCAAGCATACACTATTAGTTTAAATATGAATCCCCATGTCTACAGTCTACAGTCCTCCTCCTCGCTCAACTTGATTTACCCTATTAACAAGACAGAAATGAATGTGTTGGTGACAAGTGTTTAGTTTACTAAGTGGGGTGTTGTTGTATTATTTGTAGTAGTGTCTATAAATAGAGTTGTTGCTATTATTGATACATTTGTACAACTTTTCTATGTGATATGATATGTATTTGTTTTGTCAGCAGAAGCCTCTGGTGAGACATCCAAGAGAAGCCCTAGCATTAGACAAAGCTCGCCAATGTGAGATTCATATGGCCATGGCCCCAAAGAGAGAAGGCTGCGCACGAACGTGGTTGTCCAAATTCCCATCTCGCTCGAAAAGAATAGACGTCGTATCCCGCATAACATTTCCGCTCATTTTCGCTCTTTTCAATCTCGCTTACTGGTGCGCCTACCTTCTTCGAAAGGACGAGTCAGATAGAGAATAAACTCTTTAGTTGACATTACTAAACCAATGTATAAAATATTGAATACTTTAGCGTACACGACATAAACACTCAATGACGACGATACTACTACTACTAATGTTAATAATATGTAAATAATATTATACTCCTGCTACTCTGCAGGGGTGTGAAGGTTGTGGTTGACGGTGCTACCGCTCCTTTCGAACGAAATGCACCTAACTTCTACAATATATACTCATACACTGAAATAATCTTATGAAATATTACCACGAAACATTATATACAATGACTCCAAAGACGTGGTGAGATGAACGAAGGTGAATGAGCCACACTTGATTCACACACTCTCAAAAAACTGACAAGACTTTTAGTGAGTAGACCATTGGACATTGAAAATTGAAATACACAAGAATAAGAATATTATTACTGCTACGTTAATACCACGTTACTATAAACACTATGACATACTAATAACATATAAACTAACGACTATGTACTTCTACTAAATATAAATACAACAGCAACAACTACTACTACTACTACGTGTACGATTATTACTACTACGGCTGTCAATGTTACAACTCCTAAATATGAAATAACTTTAACACACTACACTACTAATATGCTCCTCCTCCTATCACATAATATTAACAGGCACTATGAATATAAATACTTCAGTGATAAGTCCTTGTCCAATGATCCTCCTCCGTGAGTCCAACACAATCTATTGCTCTTACGTTCTTATGTATCTCGCTAATTATTAAACACGAATAATACGACGACACACAAATGAAATATAAATACAACTATGAAATATATTTGGACGAAGGTGATGTGATGGAAAAGGCAAGAAAACTGTGCTATAATGTACTAGTAGAGTATGAATACATAGTGAGTGCGTAGGATGGTGAGGCTATGGTTGTGAGGACTGAAAGTCGGAAGATCAGAAATTTTTCAGCAACATCTTTCCAACTAAATGTGCTGTTGCTTTTTGTGGTTGGTTGCTGTGGGTCTGTCTGGGGCTGGTGCATATATCTAATGTATATTCTATACCATGTATGCCGACACATCTATTTACGACAAAGATATTTGAGAGTGGAAGTGAGTTGTCGCCTATAGACGACGCCTAGAGATTTCTAGTAAAGTGAAGGTGACTGTTGTGCGAATGGTTGTTGTTGTTGTTGTCGTTGGTGTTGGTGGTGTAGGTGGTGGTGGTGGTGGAAGTGGAGGAGTTGCTGGAGAAGAAGCATTGAACGCTCTGCTGCACTTGTGACAGTCTTGCTTTGCGTTGGTACTTGGTACACATGTGAATTGCGACACTAGTGACTGCTATGTGATGCCGTTGTCAATGTTGTCGTTAAGACGGCTCCTGTTGTTGAGTTGTTGGTGTTGACGTAGCGACTTTGGGTGTTGTGGTCTACATCTGTCTGTGTATAGACTTGTGACTACTTGTGGTGAGATGCTGATGTTGAAATTGACGTTGGCAGAGCTGTGTGCGGTGGTCTTGATGCTGCGGTGCTTTTTGTTGACGCTGAGAAGAAAATCTTATAAGATCTTTCCCTTTCATGTGGATAATCCAACTGCACACGTTTCCTTGTACCACTACCTACTGCCTACCACCAGCACAAAAGCAGCACCAGCTACGACTTAAGTTTTGCACACTCCTCCGACTACTACGTCTGCTACTAGACTACTCTTACTACAACACATATATCAAAAATAAGGAGGAATTGAAGTTTTTGCTAAGGCAGAACTCCTCCGCAGTCCACATACACACATATAGAACTACAGAAATAATTCGTTTTAAATCTAACCAACCAACCAAAGTACTCAAGCTGAACTAAGCAACTTTCTATATGAACATATTTGTACGTACATCATCAGCCTTCTTCCATCATCATACAACATTTCCACACGGCGGTTTCTTCTCTATTTCTCTCGCTTTCCTTCCCTCTTTCTCTCTGTCTCGTCCTCAACAACACGGCCACGGCCATGCTACGAGTGTCCACGTAACAAATACGACGTCTGCCAACCAAATTAAAGCCATGGCAAAATCTCATTTTCACTTCACTTCGACTGCTCACAGTGTCCGACTCATTTCATCCCACGAGAATCCGGCATCGCAACAGAAGAAGTATGAATCAGCTCAATACATCATGACTGTTGTATGTATTTATAGCCACAAACTAAGTATGAACGCTAAAATACCAGCTTTTACATAATATATTCTATGCATTAGTCTATTTCTAATTACGTACACATACTCTATAGTCTTTAAGTCCTTTTCAGTCAAATTACCATGTTATACTCACACTTGTACTATACGAGTAGGTCAATTAGTGCTAAATCCTAGTTCTTAATCGACTAGAGCATTGCATAGTGTGCACAGAGCCATAACGTACCAGTAGTAGACAAGACACTCACTAAATGGACAGAGAAAATTACACGGACAGATTTTCAAGCGTTTGACAATTATATTACTACTTATGTATTAAAATTAGAATACACATTCTACTTACACATATACCTCCAAATTAGCAGTTCCACTCTACGTTTACATACCAACTACGCAGGGAAAAACAAATACACATATAATAATATATGTACGATTTGTGCAGAATTGGCTACAACTATAACTGTAGAGTATACAAACACAGAATCGAAATTCTACACCCACCATACATTATACACATACCAAAAACCAAACCATGCACAACTTGGACTACCAGAGACATCACATACATTCCCAATCCATACATTCCTGACAAAAAGCTCTCTCTCTCTCTCTGGTGCACACATTCCTGACATTACACCGTACACGTAAACAACACTGCGGCGAAAAGAATTCCCGAAGCGATATCCATCTTTCATACAGAATTAACATTTCTATGTAGCAAACAAACTATTCTCAGACTCAGAAGAAGAGAAACAATCTTTGCTCACAATTATATGTTATAACATGATATGTACTATATGATAATAGTAATATTCTATAAAAATGTAGATACACAATCACACGAAACACGATACCTCCATCTCTGTTTGTGCTCCACAAAAAATTTACATATGGCTATAAAGCACAGAGGTTGGAGACGGGGTAGTAAAGAAAATTCTAAGTAGCTGTTGGAATGCATGCCTTGATTCAAAGTAATCAAAAGAAGCCAGGTTTAATGCTAATGGTAGTCAGAGTCTGGGAAATATAATTCTGAACACAACACAGACCTATGTACGTTTTATCTGTATTAGTCACATCACTATATCCATCTCTTTTTCTATGTCATTCGTTCTCTCTTCCATTTCTCTCTCTCTCTTTCTCTCTCTCTCTCTCTTTACCCCTTTCAATCTCTTTCTCTGCCGCTCTGTTATCTCGCTCTTTGTGCGTCTCCATTTCTATACATAAAATTATAGTTGGAATGACAGCTTGACTTTCACCGTGTTTGTTGTGTACATTTCACCATTCCATACCAAATTCCGTTTTGTCGTACGCTTCTCACTTTATCATATCTCTCAATCACATTGAATGTCACTCAGTCAACTCCTCCTCTTCATCCTCATCCTACCACACTATAACACATCAAATGCATCACCCCATTCATTCATCCCTCATCCTACTAAATTCTATCTCTATCCTAGGTGTGAATCTATTTAAATGTATGTACTTCCATGCTCAAACACTACATTAATATTATTATGTATTATATCCTTGCAATGCAATGCAACCTACAGTATAATATATACATAATGTTTGCCTTCGTGTTTTAACCGGCTTAAACTTGTTATGTATGACTTATACAATTAAATATATTCTGTCAAAGTACAAAATACAGTATTACTACTACTACCAACAATTTACAGTTATAAACTTCATTAGCTTTCTTCACCTGTGCCATTTAAACAGAACTACATTCTACAACAAAACATTATAACTTTCAAAAAGCTCTTTCTTGTACATATGTACATATGGATTCCTTAAAAGAGTGTTGCAGTGTTCCATGAATGTTAGTGTGCGAATTTAAATGTATGTGTGTGTGCTACTATATAATATTAATATACATAATATTATGCTGTGTGTATGCATATCACTCTTGACATACATACAACTAGATATACATGATTAACCTTTCTGTCTACCTTGATTGTATGAATTAAGAATATTTATTCATATACATTAGAGTTGCACTGAGTGCATAATTTGTGTTGGGATGGAGGAGTTAAGTTTTGAGTAGGTTCACCACCATCACTCTCTGTATATACTTTCTCTCTGTCTGTCTATCTGTGTGTGTGTAGTGTGTGCTGCAATGCTGGAGGATAATAAATACAGCTTTGGTTTACTTTACATTACATTAGAAGGGAGTGAGAGTGGAGGGAGTTCAGTGGAAATGGTGGTGGTACATGTACATGGCAGTATCTGTCTGTGCGTCTCATGTCCGTGTCTCCATCGCACAAGATTGAGTATGGAAAGCTGCTGATGACGTCAAGTGCATAGAGACAGCATTTGTGGCTAGTCCATCCATCCGTGTCAATCTCCTTTGCTCTGCTCCACGATTCGCTTGATGAATCAATCGATCCAAGTACAAGTACGGCAGCTACTAACCTTAGTCAGTCTGCCTAAAATGCCCATAAGCACCTCACATTTAGGCCAGCCACACGGCACGGGGCCTGCAATAGCAACAGCCTCTTTTCTCAGCCTTCCTTTGTATCTCTAGCTTCATTCTCACTGTAGGTTTATAGGTACACAAGAACTAGTACAACAGTTCTTAAGTACTCCTACTTATTTGAATGTAGGTACATAGCTATTCATTCCTTTACTCATTTTAAGATATTCTATTTATTGTTTGTCCTGCCTTGTTTTGCCTGCAGGAATTAACGTAGCTACACTATTTATGTCCTAATGCAGCCCCACTTCACTTCAAATACACACACAAGTTTCCATGAGTTAACTTTGTTCTTACTTAGAAAACTTATTCATTCACGCACTAAATAAGTTAGTAAAGAAATTATCATGTTTTTCATTTACACTTAAATTCTTTCATGCTACAGCGATTCTTTTACCACTTTTGAAAGAATTTCATTGTAGTTTCCATGGGGTAGAAACAAAAACAAGTACTACAGACTAAAAGTGTGCGAGTAACGTAACAATAACTTTCATCATCTTGTTTACTTTTTTCAAGTGTTTTGTTATTCCAAAACTTTCTCAGGTAGAATAATTCTTTTACACTTGGTTTTCCTTCGGAATGTAGTAAGAGTAGGAAATAGTAGTTACAACTTTTATTGCATTATTGCTCTCACAAAATGTATTGTCGTAGATTACTGCATTTTTCATTCCACTATACTAATGTGTGTTATATTTATGTAGGTATCTCTACATATATTTGAGATGGGTGAGTGCAAGATGGTGGTATGGAATTAAAGGGTTAATGGATTTAGTGACAATGTTTTGTAGATTTAGAGATGACGTCATTATTTGGGGTATTGAGATTGTGATGGGTGTGTACAGGTTAATCCATTAGTGACACAGAAAGGAAGAAGTTGTAAATTGGATGGTAAGTTAGACAGGAATAATGCAAAGTGTGGTATGAAGTTTAGGGAAGAGGGGGAGTGGGAAGTTTGATCTGTTGCAAAAGGATGAAAATGGAGGAGCGGATTTGTATTTTGTGCTGGGTCGAGTAAAAGAGGCGAAATAGTCACGTCATGTTGATTTGATTCGGTAGGTTTTGAAGTGGCTCACGTCTCCGGCTTCACCTCATCTCATTTCCCCATTGCCACTTGAATTCACTGAAGTGAAGTGTAATGTTATGGCGTCATGGCTTCAACTCTCCAGTTTCAAGTCCAAATTGTAATCTTTGTTAGTGAAAGTCGTCGTAGTGGCACTAACCGTAATAGTAAACTTACCTTGTTAGCTTCCTCACTCTTCATCATCGCTTTTGCCAACAGCAATTCCACTTTCAGCTCCACACACTACACACCTTCCTCCGACTGCCTGCCCTGCCCTGCCCTTGCCCACCCGACACAAAACTATTTCAGCACCATGCAGTAATAATGTTCTTCATCTTTCCTCACACATCTCCTTCTCAGTTCCTTCCTCATTATATTGCATATTATATTCTCCGCATCATATGGATCCACTCGTACACAACTCTCACAACGTCTTTCTCTAATAGCAATAATAAAGTGATCCTTCTCTCCAGCTCTCCACCACCATGTGCCCATCACGATATTTCTATCCTTTAGCTATCTCACAGCATACATCGAATTAAATGACCTCACACTACCACACACCAGTCCAACTTAAAAGAATCCACACCGTCTCTCCTATAGCTGTGTGTAATAGCAAAATAAGTTTTATGTTCTCATGGACACATCATCCCTTCCTCTCATCCCCACTCACCTTCCATGATTTCTTTTTCTTAGCACACTCTATTGCTCCTTCTTTTTCATTTACATCTAAATGACGCTCATGCATCATAATATCATTCAACTATATACTTGCAATAAACATCTCACTCCATTATTTCACTTTTTTCCACGTATTCTGTACAAGAGAATCCAAGGATTTTCTGTGTTCTAGGAATAGAGGAAGCTTTCCAGCTAACTGTTTGCCATCTGACAAACTAATTCCAATGAATTTGTCACGGGGTAGTTGGAACAGTTGGAATTACAGTCAAGAGTCTTCAGTTGGCCATAAGCTGTGAGTGAGTGCGTCTAATACCTACAAGACCTACATCATCATGAGGGATATTGATCCATGGTTTTTGACTGCAACTACTCTCTCTCTCTCTGTGAATGTGGTTTGGTAGTGGTATGGTAGTGGTAGCGGTAGAGACTTGCTGAGTTTTTAGATTACCTAAAATACCTACTACCTCCAGTTTACATGACTTTTTTCAAATCTTCATGTGTTTCTAAGTTTTCTTCTAGCTCAAACCTGTGTTCCAAGTAGTCTCAAATCTGTTGTGACATAATACTGTAATATTATCTTCTATTCCCAGAATTTTTATCAACAAGGATCATTCTACCTCTACATTTGTCCTACTTTAAAAGCAAAAAATCTCATTTGGGTCTTGCAATGGATTTAGTGTTTTTAGTCGTCAATAAAAATTCACTCTGATGTTGTAGTACCTTTTCGTATATATATATATTTATATATGTACACTATATATTATAATAGTTGTTTGTAGAATATGAAATAAAATGTCTACATGTTTGCCGACACAAAGCATTGGGTAGGTAGCCAGTTCTTTTGGATTTCGAATTGAGCGTGTTGCAATTACGTTGTTGCCTAACAAGTTCATTGTCAGAAATGCAATTGAGTCTCTCACATCGTTTGAGTTTGTAGAGTGAAGCTCAATATCGTTGTGTGCTTTCATTCTTTGTATGTATTCATGTCTCTTTCTACATTGCATGCGAACGTGTTTGAGTTTGATGAAACGATGGTTTTCGGGTAAATGCATAGACATTACACAAAAGTATCATCATTCATGCAACTTGCGATGGCATGGTGAGCATGGTGAAGAGAGAAAATGACCCATGGAACTGAAATGGTGCCCATACATTTCATCAGAGTACAGAATATGTCAGTATTTCACTTGAATCTTTTCACTAAGTCGGTCACGTCGATACACTTTGCCTACTTTGAAACAACCAAATAGGTCACTCAATTTTGTAGAATGTATTACACCGCATCGCATCCTTAAAGTCCTTCTCCTGGTTAGCACCAACAAAACTCCTCTTACTTCAGTATTCAGTGAAATTATACGCGACGATACTACTGATGCTCCAAATGGCGGTTGTTAGACAGACGGGGAATCTAGGACTCCACTCAGATTTATTCCATGCTTCGGCGAGACAGAGTAACCTGAATAAATCTCTTATGTTACTAATATGTGTGCACAAACAGTCAGCAATCACAGTGGATATTGTTTCAAAGAAATGTCCACAGTTTGGCTTCGTCATTCGAGATGCAAATTGCAAAGACTTGTGTGCCAATATTGTGTTGCTTCCTTTTATGCTCCAATGATAAACCAAAGATTAATTTACTACCTGGAAAACACCACATGGGCAATTAAGCCTTCTTTTCTATTCTCGTTAGTATTTGTTGTGAGTTTTCCTTTTGTATCTGTATAATCAGAAATGTGCGTACGTAGCTTTCATTTAGAGTAGAGTTTGGGAGCAAACTAAAATTATACACTGCTGTGCTGTGGTAAACATGAGAGTCAAATTATGACATTATACAAAACGACTGCGTGCTCCCTATAATATTGTGGATGTAATTACTTCTGGATTTTAAGAACCAATTCAATTTTTGGAAATCATTAGTTTGAATTGCCGTATTTCCTTTATTTATAGCTTCCCATTCTATTATAGCAGTCTCTCTTTGATAGCACCCTATGGAGTTCAATTTTGAATAAAAATAGTCTTCCTCTAATTATAGAATTCCCTTCTATAATAGTAGGCTCTCTCTATTTATAGCCCCTTCTGGAATTCAATTTTATACAAATATAATAATAGCCTCCCTCCAGAATCAATCGTCACAGTTAACTGTATATTGCTTCTAAAGGTTGTAAAACCTGACTTACAAACCGCGAAATTCAAATAAAAAAGGACACGTTGTTGCCATTTTAGTTTTCAAATCATCCTTCTAATAGAAGCCTCTCTCTATTTATAGCATTATTGAATTTCCATTTTGGGTAATAATAGCCGGGACTATAAATATAGGAAATACGGTAGTTATTTTTGATGGTTTTAAGGAAACGATGATTTAGTGTTTGTAATTAAATGGGAGACTGTTGCTCAAAATGACGAATTGGAGTCGGTGTCTGTTTTGCTATTTGCTTTGGTATGCGGAAACGATATCTTTATTGAATTGAGCGCAATTCGAAAACTGATTGATTTACTGTGCGCGTGCCGGAAGTGAGAACGGAAGTTAGCTAGTTAGAAGGGCAGGTGGGCGAAAAGTCTTTGATACATTGGAGTGGGAGAAAAGCGTAGGTGAGGCGAGGTTGAAATGAAATCTTTGTTTTATAAGGTAACGCTGTGAAATAATTAGTTAAAACCTTTCAGAGTTCCATGCTTCGAATTTCCATTAGTTTCATGCAATTGTGTCGCATTTGATGTAAAGCTGCTAATGAATTTTCTCCTCAAACGTTTTAGAGTCCAATGTTTGGACTTAAATTAAATTATGGGGATACATACTGAATCCCGTGCTTAAAGCAAATCGAGTTATGTCACAGAAAAAGCCCTTCTATTTACTGGTAGCAGAGTGAAAGCTGAGTAGTAGGGAGGACTGTAGTGTAATTTCTGGTTTCTAGTTGTAAGTTAATTTTCTAGTAATGGTACTCCACATGATTTTAGGTTTCATTTCCCAGTACTACTACTTTCCAATTTGGACGTTTTAACGCGCTTTGTTTTACGAGTCGAGTATGCCACTGTTTCTACTACATGGAAAAGCTCACTTCGTACTTCATACATTATGAAGTGGTCCATTAGTGATGGGATGCAATATTAAATTTTCTACTCTAAAATAATTACCTTTCAGTTTTTTGTAAGTCATTGTGTATAAAATACACTGCACGAAACTCTTTTTCGTAGTCACACTGATTGAGTTTTGCGAATATTATGTTGAAGTAAAAACAAAATGTAATAAATGAACAAAGTGCTGTGCTTCTGCTAAAGTTTCGGGTTCAACTGGAAATGAAGGGAAACAGCATCCGAAAGAAAGAGCAATTTTTTGATATTCGTTTTCCCTCTTTAGATCTTCCGACTAAGTAAGTTTTCATTTGTGATCATGAAATGGATTTAAAAAACGGAGTATTAAGGTGTATTTGAAAGTTTTGACGTTTTTACAGTACCGATTCAAAAATATTTATAAACATCGTAAATTTCCTTAGAAAAAATATAATTAATATTAATACTTTATGTATTTCTTTTATACTAATTTCGTTCTTATTTGATATAAATCAGACAAGTTGTTGGTCGTTTTGTAAATTTTTTCAATGAAGGATGAGGGAAAATTTGAAAACGGACTTTTCAACTTTATTTGCATTTGAATATGTGTGTAATGCTACACGCCGATGTCTATAACGCAAGAACATTATAATATTACATTAATGTGAACCTAAATTTTCTGTGTGTACGCTTTCTCCCTTCGCTTTTTCATGTATTTTCTTACCTCCTTTCTGAAACCTGAGTTTTGTACGTCATGATAAGACTCCTTGTCTGATGATAAGTTCTTCCCATTCTTTCGACGCCTCTTTCTACGATAAGATTTATAGAAATGTTTTTGTTTGGGACGGAGACAGATAAAGAGCACAAAGAAAGTTGGAGTGTTGCTAACTTTATTACTACTGGTGTACAGATAATCAATAAGACTATAATACATCAACTTTCATAAATAATATTTTTGATTTAATTATCATAGTGTGTTGGTAAGGTATAATATTATACAAACACTTCCACAGTCTACGAGTCTACAAGAAAGAGCAAGTGAATAACACTGAGTCTCACAGTGAAATATGATTTCCCGTGATAGAATCAAACAATGTCGAAGTATACACGAACAAAAGCGAAAACTACCCACACCTACATACATACATAATACATATATTAATCGAAGTTACCAACAAGTGCTAACTATTTACCACCGAATTTATTACCTAGAAATTCTATCCTGCGTAAATGTTTCACGATGACTTTATATTACAGAGAGTTGTGCCTATATTGACATTTGCTGATTAAAAAACTAACAATGAACTCGTAGCAGGTGTTGCTGGAGATTCAAAAATCACATTTAAAGCTGTTGCTTCAAATAACGAAATATGAGCCTTCATTTTGCCTCAACCTTATCGTGTCATTTGTAGTAGTAGTCTAGATGCCTTGATTAATAGCTTTAACAAAAGTAACAATCGTGACTTAGCCAGCTTAGCAATATCGCACAATACTGAAAACGACGGCTAGTAATTATTATTCAGTCTTTCTCTATGATACCTTGCACATTAAATCAAAAAATGACACAGGTAATGTACCTATTGGTCCTTTAGTGTTCATAAATGCACCACAAAAATCAAACAAAAAAGGTTATTTATACCACCTAAAGGTGTGCATTATAGTTAAGGCATAAATACAATCTTAATTAAATGTAGCAATTGCACTGACACTGATAGGCAATAATGATTTCTTACTGATTGAATATTCTATATGAATAGTTAATTAATAGGATATGAATTATACATACCTAGTAATTTTCAACTGAGATTAAAGTACAATCATTTACGTAGTACTTTCTTACATAGCCTTCAATAATCGCATTATAATATCAAGTAATGTGTGTATTTTAGCCTTCCTATCTATAGACTTTGACATTAATTATTTTGCCATAATTTAAGGTCTTCCTATTTAATAGTCTGAATTTTAATATTTATTAGCTATTTGATATAGAAATCGGTGTTCTTTGTACTTCTTACTTATTTGCCTTAACAAATAACAAATCCAGTTTATAGAGCCGCATTCGTAATACCTAGTTGTATAGTCATTAGCTAAAGTCGAGTTCGTTATTCATTTTTGCTGTTGCTACTCCTGCAGACGATAATTTACACTTATAAATATATTTCTTACTTATTACGAGCCTTATCACTAAAAGCATCAATTGTAATACCGTTGCCAAATATGCTGCAGCAAGCACTCTCTTCCATTTACAAAGTGAGACAAAACATTAAATCATTAATGCGGTCATTGTGTTCGTTAGACTATTATTAGGGAAGTCTGCATGATGCACCAAGAGTAGAAAACAAACGTGTCTTCATTGTTGTTAATAGCGTATTAATTGTTATGATTATATAATATATTAGTGTGTGTTTCATAATTGCAAAACCCAGTTATCAAATGTCACATATTTGTATTGTTAAAAATACGTAGGCTAAATAGATGTTGGGATAATTACACTTGGAACTGATTATGCAAATTTTAGTCCTGCTTCACATTGTTATAGAAATACATTGAATGTAATTGTTGTACAAATCCCACATTCCCCTTAGACAGGGTGTTGATGCAAAATGAGAGTCGTAGTACGGCAAACATTTTTGCATCTGACTTATATCTTGTGGATATAACGAAGTGAGGATGAGGGAATGACGATCAAGCATCACTCGAGATTACTTGTGTTACACTGTATGAATAATTGTTGACTCTTTGACTGAGTATTTGAGAGAGTGAGTTGGAGATAGAGAATGAAGAATGTTTTGAAAATATAAAATGCACATTAACAATGTCATCAATGTAGCAAATGTTAGTTACTGTTTATGAAAAGCGGAAATCATAAATTGAATACTAACACTTCAACATTTGACATAACTATACAACTCACACCTTCACAGTTCAATTATTTGAATTGCAATTAATATTTAATCATTTATATTGGAATAGATAATAAATAATAGGTACTACTGATACTAAGATTTAGTCTACATACACAATCATCATAGATAAGTCGTTCATTGCAAATAAAATAATATTAAATAGTATTATGTTAATTCTCACAGTAACACTAAATAGTCATTCTACCTAACACTGTGCAAACATATTTAGATTTAAAACACGTGTAATGAATGAGTGTCATGTAAAAACATCAGCAGTAGGTAAAGGTATACATATAGTTCTTAGGAAATGATTATTACAACGATATGATTTTACCAAAAGTCTGATTTGCTTGACATGTGAATTTGTGAAGTATCAAACGGCGAAAGCGTGGAAAGTGTTTAGTTGTCTGTTTCCCTGTCGATCCATTTTTAGGGAAGTTACTACAACGATTTTAAGCTCCACATATGTTTGTGAAAGCTGGGTTACAAAATATTATTATGTAGGTAGTGTGATGTTGCGCCAAAGCAGACCCGGTTTATAAATAAGTACCTACCTAACTTAACATTATATGTAGATGAAAATGCACACTTTTTAGTGTATTTAGTGTGGTGCTAGGCTTAGTAATAGTAAGGCAATCTTTTAATGTTTAAGTTGATGTTACGTAATTAACGCATGCAATGAAGGGAATTTCTTGCACGAATTTCTGTGTCGACAATCTCTGTTCGTGATGTATAAACTGTTATCAAAGTGTGTATTGTATAGTTCGGGTGCAAAATGGTCTAGACTGTCGATTAAAGTTAATGCTACATGTAGAATCATAATATATTCACTCCATTTTTAAACATTTCAAATTTT